>JAQIWD010000326.1:0-23992 GCA_034694825.1 Anurida granaria
GTGATCCATAACTGTGATCCTAATTAATCAGCGAAATTGTCAGATGCCGTTCTTTGGTCTGGGTTAACAGATCGGAAGCTGTAGTTCTCCTATCTCTCACTTGGGCTACTTTACACCAGTGAAGCTCAGCCTTAATAAATATATTCAGGAACATAAATCCGTGTAATTAAAAAGAATGCACAAATTTCATTGTAAGTATATATTATTTTTGTACTAATGTATTTATTACGTGTAAATCAACAATTCAATTATTCACCGTCTCCACTTTTCATTATTATTTAAAAAATTGAGCGGAAGTGAGCTGAGCGGTTGATGGGTAGAAAGTGTGCCTCCAACTTTACCCTGCAAGAGCATCTCATAAGCTGGCCTAAGCTTTGAGGCTGGCATCTATGAAGACGCTGGTCAGGGTATACGTGGGCGGTGTAGCAAAGTGAATGCTCTTGACCCAGAGGCGACTAGTGAAACCATACCCAAAGCCAAGATTATGATGATGACTCCCAATTTCTTCGAATCCCTGTATCAAATAGAACTGAAATTATTTAGAGAAAATGGGAATTAATGCCTAGCCTTATTTCTTAGTCCGAGGTTGGTTGTTTTGTACAAAAATTGGTTCTGTTAATCGGAAATAACGTTTTGACGGAATCTTTTTTCGTTGATGATTTTACCAAGTGAAAACTTTCGCGAGTCTTTAGCAAGGTAGCTGAAAACCGGAGAACGAAAATGAAGCGAAAATCTATCGGATATTGAGATCTTATCGTCTAAACTGCCAGAAGGCAACACGTAATATATCGAAATTTTCTCAGTATAATCTAAAGTGGTTGAATATTTTGAAATTCGAGAAAATGGGAAAATGTATTCTAACATTGAGATAGCTTAAATCAGGCACATGCGGATGGTCGTTTGGCTTTTCTTGAATGTGAGGAGTGACTCACTCGAAATGGAAAACAGAAAGTTTAAATACTTTCAAATCTCTCCAGAAGTTTAAAGTGGCTGGGATCTTAATCAGTGATTTATTAGTGTATCTTTTGAATGAATGAAGCAGAGCTGAGGTACTACCAAATGAGCATTAGTCATCACCGGTTAGTAACCAATGAAAACAAGAAGTATTAGTCTGAACGAGAAATGAAGTGGATAGGTTCACACTCCTGAATGAGATTTTTAAGAACTTCATGAACAATCATGAACACGCCATGGTGTTTTCTAGATTTGATTTGATCCATGTTTAAGGTCAGTTTCGTGAACTTGAGTTGCACATCCCTAAAAATAAGCCGGAATAAAATAGCTGCTAAGGCACGGATATACTTTCTTTATTTTGGAATAAAGAAACGTAGTAATCTTGGAATCCATTCCGAAGTTTGAGTTCAAGTATTTGGAGCGCAGGTTTGTGCGCAATTCCAGAACACTTAGACATTTCTAGAAATTATTTACCTGTTTTCGTTCAGTCGATTTCTTGGAAGTGTAGGCGGAGACATCAGGGGAAGGTCAGAGGTAAATACGTCTTGCACAACAGCAGGAGCTGATTTCATCGAGAGGAACGAACGTCATCAACATTTTTAGAATACGAGTGTAACCATTCATACCACGAGAAGCCGATATCGGAAAACAGAGCGGAAGTATGTCCAATCTCCAATGGTTCCTGTAATCCACGTCCCTCAGGCAGTGACGATAGACGGACAAAGCGAAAGCGTAACTGCTTCTTAACACAAGGCTGAACTGTACAATTTAGGAGCACTCGTATGATTTTAGAAATAAACTCGAAATTTTTTAAAAGACTTTTTTTTAAGTTACGCCTCGCCTCCTACTCCTTCCTCTAATTTTATCTTAATATCCGTACAAAGAATATAAAGCACTTTGATATTAATTAGCAGCGATAGGGAATTGCTGGAAACACACAAAATTTCGAAATTCAAAAATATGAATTTGAAAAGAAACTGGGGAAGTTGGTGAAAAATAAAATAAAATTTAGGACAGGCGACATATTTTTCAAAAATTTCTCCTCATGAAAAGTTCATGTTGATCTATTGAGCATCCTCACCATGACACAGGTAACAAGTCCTGCACGTGAAAGGAGAAATGTCTGCCTGTCATATTCCTTCCTTTTCGATTTCCTACATGGTTCAAATCAAAAAATGGAAATAAAATTTTCCATAAATTCGTACACGTAGTTGAATCCCAAACACTTGCCACCCACGTCGTCGCATAGAAACGTCGAGGCCAACGGTGAATGAAAAGCATGAAGTGAAAGAAAATAGGAAATTGTCAGGCCATGATTTTGGAGGACAATTTTCAACCATCTCCTTTCTTATTGTTTTCCTATTCCCCAGTCCATAGAATATGCAGGAGACTAAAAGAAATTTCATGTTCTTGGTTTTCCTTGGGAGAAAGTTTTTTCAGTGTAAAATGGAACAACCTTACATTTTCCTTTCCTTTCATTTGCATTCATCCCTTTCCCCAACGACCCCATTACGTGTACTTGAGATTTCAATTGGTCATTTCCAAAACTCATAGGAGTGAAGCATAGCAAAAGGGAAAGTGAGGTGAAAGTTGTTGATTGGATTCCATTTCATTATGGTCTCATTTCCTTTCCAATTAGCATAACGCCAATTTTCTTTGGCCTCTTGGGACAAAACAAGAGAGGCTTCATCCGGCTCTGATTGGAAGTAGATTGGCAGTGACAATCACTTTCCCCAGTGTCTAGGGTCCTTTTGGATGGACTCTTGAAGAGGACAAGTGGAGTCAAGTGGAATTGTCTTCTGAACTTCCCCTCTACCTTTAACTTTCTCCCATTTCCCATAACTTTCTCCCGCCCTTTTCCATGGGAGATTACAACCCCCTCCTTGTTCAGATTGGGAAACTACTTCCTTTCCAAACAAAACTTTCACTCATTCATCGGAAGGGTTCAGTCGATCCCTCTTTCATTTCCATAAATCCGCAACGACCGAAATTCTCAATTGACACTCGAAAATCCTTGAGGAAAATATAAAATTTTCAATGAAAGTCCCTGAAATCGATCCACTTCAACTGCGGGGAATGTTGGAAGGGAATGAAAGTTTTGTCAAACAATTTGTCTCTCTCGCCTCTGTTTCATATCATTATCCTCCTTCAGTACTACGTGCAAGCGAGGCCATTTCAATAAAAACTTCAGCCTCTCAAGAACCAGAGTAGCTTAGGAAATAAAATAAAAATACCAAACTTTTATTCTAACGGAGCGCAATAAACTTTTCCCTCATCTCATCTCTAGGGTTTCATCGAAGGTAAAAAAAACTTTCTCATTTGCCAAGAATCAGAGACCAATGAAGACAGAAGATGGAAACTTTGCACTTCTCACCTTGAAGAAAATTCTGGACAATTCTTATTGAGTTAGTTAAGAAAACTTGTTCGCCCGAGACCACTTACACCGTTAACTTTGTAGTTACACAAAAGAAATGGAGGATAGTTAACTCGGTTATGGCACCTTTAACCTCCGCACCTAACCAGAATGATTTGATTTGGGAATGGGAGCATTGAAGTTTTGAATCCATCTTGCCCAATTTTCTTCGCTTCGCTTGGGTTCCGGTTTTGTTTCTATTTACTTAGATGCCTTCATTTTTTTTTAGAAATTATGACGTTTTTTTTAAATGCCTAAAATTGCTCAAGAATTCGTCGTTATTGTGAGGTAATTTTATATCAGTGGGTATAGTTTATCCCAGTGATTCACTCTATTAGAAATCCTGGGCATTAGAAGCTGTCATGTTACCTTCACGAATTCAACATTCGCTGACAGTTTTTGTAATCTACCCGATGTAGAATTTTAGAATTTAGAATCCTGGTAGTGTATGGGGGTAAGTCCGGTAAATGGCGCACCCCCGCCAGAGTGACAGAAGAAGAGTTATTGACTTACAAATGTCCTGGCTTGGGTTCTGAATTGTAATTTCCGGACTCTAGAGAAACAAAATATGCAAATGGATGGAAATGGGAGTGAAAGTGTTTCTCTGGATCTTTAAAAGAGTTTTATTAAATTCACGTGTCTGGATTTAAATTCTCATCAAGTCCTAATAAAAAGGGTCTTTTCCCGTTTTTACTTTCATTAAAGAATGAAAGTAAAGCGGGGGACGTGGAAACGGTGAATGAGTGTCCCGTCCCGCGGTTTCATTAGTCCTCCTCGAGTCCTATTATTCGCTTTCTCCTTTGAAGCTAAGCGGGAAAGTGGAATGGAATGTAAATGTAGGACAGACGCCGCCTTTGGAATTTTTCGTTTCTCCATTGTATTTTGAGGTGGTTGGGAATTCGGTTATAAGGCGGCAGAGGTAGGTGGTAGTAATCCTGCAGGTGAAAAAAATATAAACCCCACATTTATGGGTCCCTTCCTAAAGTTTATCTGTGTCAAGGAAAGTAGTGAAAGTGAATGCTCCGGTTTGGAGTTCCACCGTTTTTCCTCCCCTGTCTCTCTACCTCCCAGACGCCTTTCCCTGTGTTACTCCACTACCCGGTTAGACTTACGCGAGCAAGGAGGGCGGGTGAGGTTGACCAGTTTTAGCTTCTGTTTCCATTGGCATTCGGGTTTGGCAAGACTCCGCGCGCGGTTGTGGCCCTGTCTTCTCCCCGTACCCGTCTCACTTCCGCTCAATTGAACTAAAATCAACTTTCTCTTGAAGTGAAAGTGAGAAACTCCTCAACGGTTCCAGAGATCAAGGCCAAGAGAAATTGCTACACCATGAGGGTATACCAATAGCGCCACACAGTTCATATCTGCTTTCTTCATTTCCCTCATTGGGGCAAAATTAATTAATTAACTAACTGTACAACTTTTTTGTCATTTCAGGGAGGAGCGTGAGAGGTCAAATTCACATACAGAGGGGAGGCGATGGCAGAGGATTCCGTCTCTGCGATTGGCCAACGGGAGACTTCGTGGTGCCTATGCCTCCGTACCGGGTCAAGTGACAACTGCATATTCCCACCCCAACTCCCCAACAGGAGGGGGTGAGCGTCATGGTGGGAGTTACTTTGAACTTGGCAGAAATTCCGGAGAGCCCACGACTGTCCTGATAGAACGATTTCATCACCACCACCCCTCAGACTCACTACTGACTATTGACGACGACTCGTTATTAGTTGATGATTACATTTCACCGGATATGAACTACAGATCAGATGGATATGGGTAAGGAAGTCGGGAATTATTTCTTTTTGTTCCAACAATTTCCAACACCGCCGACATGGACTGTTGCAAATTGTCGCAGTGTCGTCCAATTATCGATCATCCCTCTTCCCCCTTGTTATCATGCATTAATGGGATAGGATGCATGGGAACAGGGAACCATGTAGGGTGAAAGTCTCTTCTCCAGGAAATGAGATTTGGTTTTCTAATTTATGAGTCTGTGATTCAAATGTTGTTAGGAAACAGGAAATGTTCCATAAACTCCCAACGAGTCATTTGGACTCTCGGAACGTAAAATCTTTCCCTGAATTATTGGAAATTTCATTTTGGTCTAACGACTTTCCTCAGACTGACTCCCGTGGGACTTTCCCCGGATCTGAATTTCGACAAGAGGATTCGATTAAGACAAATGTGATTGGGGAGGTTGGGAACGCCACCACCACCACCACCATCGCTAGAGTTCAAATGGCACCAGGCAGAGTCTGAAGTTGTCCTATTTGCAAATTGAATGGGATTTCCACTCCCACGCATACAAAATTTACAGCCGGTGACATATCCCAGGAGGGGCTGCTGGAGCCCTGAAACAATGAGCTCATTGAAAAGATATCGACAAAACTCTACTTCTGACTTTTCGTGAACCAGCACCAGGAGTCATCATCAAATTTTCACGTTCTTATTCCCTTAGCGTCACGATGCACGACCCGATCAAGAGTTTTCCAAACGGAGAAAGTTGGAGGGTCGTCGTGTAACTTTTTCCTTGTCACTCCATCCCGCCCTCCTCCTTTCACCACAATTCCACATTTTCTTCCCTTTTTAGCTCTAGAAGGAGTTTTACCCACCATGAAGGAGAGAAATAGATCCTCATTGTTCCATTAGTCTGAAAAATGAAGATTAATCTCATTACTTTTCCCACTTTTTTATCATCCGCGAGCCTTCTCTACTACTTTTATATTACTCTGTTAACTATTCTCCTCCACCCTCCCACCCTTTCCTATTTTTAATGGAGTTGGGTTTGTCTAACATTTGTAGGTCAGCCGGTCCGGCGGGATTCAGCGGATCCCGCGTCCACTTCTCTGGGGACGACGTGAGTCTTTATGGCACTCCCAAGGACGAGGGCCTGACTGCCAGTATGACAAATTTGGAAAGGTCAGGGAGCCACGCCTCGTCGTCGGCGGAATCCAAGCCCTCCTTCCTCCGGAACCAACTCCAGAACCTCTTCCAGCCTACAGACAACAAATTGGCCATGAAGCTTTTCGGCTCAAAGAAGGCTCTCATGAAGGAACGGATCCGCCAAAAAAATGCGGGGCATTGGATCATCCATCCCTGTTCTAACTTCAGGTGAGCAATAAAATTGGATCCAAAAATAGCACACGTCCTCCACACCTCACATAAATTCCCCCAATAAGTTCAGGAGGATTGGGTAAAAAAGTTAGGCCCACCAACCCTTCCGGAAGGAAAGAGGAGGAAAGTTTTGGCTTCCAAACTTCTCCAATGGGAATTATATTGAGCATGATTCATGAAATTACTGGCCATTGTAAGGAGAAAGCATGGGAGGAATAAAAGGGCAGTGCCGTGTTTTCCCCATGTCCGATCCAACTTTCCTTTGTAAAACCGAAGGAAGGATAAGGACAACATGAATTTCTTAAAATATCTTAATTGTGTAGTTGTACCGGATCGATCTGATAAATCATGCCCGCTCCTCTCCGCCTGATTTCGTAAGAGACGCTTCTTGATCAAGTGTTATGCAAGAGGTCTTTTGTATTCTCCCAAAGAAAACGGGATCGGAAGTGCCCTTGTCTGGTGGTCTTTTCATCGTTATTTTGCTATATGCTCCTTGTAAGGGCTGGAGGTGCGTGCCTGAGGTTCTATTTTCTGTTCCGTGTTTCCTTGCATAAGTAATTAGAAGGAGAGTACATGGACGAAGGAGAAAGTGGAGAGGCTCTCCTTACCTTTCTTACTTTTCGTGAAAAGCGCACAAGGACTTTCTCCTTACGTTGTACCCCTTTTGTAGTACATAGTTATTCAGTAGCGTCTATTCTGGCCCAAATGGCAACTTCAAATCCACCATTAATATTCATTGAGCTCCGTCCTCTTCCTCTTCCGTATCTACTTAGAACGGTTCACAAATTTTACGGTTAGAGACACAACTGGGCGGATTTTCATCGTCCAGCTGCAGCTTCTCAAGAAACAAAGAAAGGCTCATCATCACTCAAAATTTGTGAATTTTAATAGTAAAATTTGTCAGTTTTTGTCTACGATGGTTACTTTGAGAGCCTTTGAGCGGACTTGGTGTTTGGACTGCTAACGAAGAAATGGTTTATCGGGCAGAGGCTTACATTCCTCGGGGAGCCGTCATTTCGCGTTCCCCATTCTATAATTTCTTCTGGGAATACAATTTTGATGTAGCCTCTGGACTTTGATTTATGATGTCGACGCTACTGCTGGGTGTGAAAGCCTCCAGATTCTCGCCGTTTAGTTTTTTACCGTGAGTTGGCCCAGAAAGCTGCCGCTGCCACTGTGTATGTAGCTCAGCACTCAATAGACTCTAAAATTATAAAGTCTACTGCTGGCTTTGATTGATTGCTTTCGTAATTTTCTCAATTTCCGGCAGAGCTTTCTATGACTTCATAATTCATTACATGGCAACAATTTTAGGATCATTGGAAAGTGCCAGAGAATGTTCACACCTTCTATCATTTTTTCACCTGGAAGGAGCGACGAAATTCCCGTGGGAACTGTGTCATTATCTCATAAAAAGGGAGGAAAGCTGTTTGAGAAATATTTGTAGCTGCATGAGTCTTTTTTAGACGCGGAAATGAAATCGGAGTTAGTTCTACTGGAAGTCCAAAGAATTCGGAACCCATAGCACTGTGTCTCACTCCAGGAAATCAAGAATTCTGTCTCATTCGCCATTGAATTCCTCCTGCCTTTCAATCTGAGCCTGCAAAGGTTTCGTCATTTCAAGGGCCGAGATTTCCGAGTATTCTTTGATGTTCTTTTCCCGGAGAATTGCTTAATGTGGTGAAAGGGATGTGCGGTTTTCACTTGGTGATAATGGGCCGAGAGACCCAGAGGATGAGGAATTCATTATAGAAACTTCACTATTTTCCTTTTTAAATCCCAAATTATGGCCTTTGTGGCTCCAAAAGTGGTTCTCTCTCAAATTTTTACATAAAAATGAGTCACTACCGTACCAGCCTGTGAATCAGCTTTAGAAAATTGTTCCGAGAAATTGAAAATCAGGGACGCGTAGGTGGAGAGCGGCGAAAGTGATTCAGGCTAGTTGAGAAGATTTGTTTTGAGTCCCCAACCTTAGTCATTGAAAAATGAATGAATGAACTTTTTCCCCAAATGTCAAAGGAAGGAAGGAATCCACCCCTACAGTTCCTGTTATCATTTGACTTTCTTTTATTGGCTCGACAGAGGAGAAAGCACCATTGGAATTTATATCTTTCCAAAATTGGTCCTGAGATCTCAGTGGTCCCTAACGCGCCTCCCAAGGCCTCGTCAAAGAGTCTTATCTCCAAAGAACACAAATTGCAAAACTCTTTACTTTCCCCGGAAAAAGGGGACCCAATAGAATCTCATGAATGAAATCCCGGCGGAAGAAAGTGAGTGAAACTCTCAGTTCGATGGGATCATAAGCCACGACTGATGGAATTATTTCTGGTCCAGAGACTCCAATACAACCACTCAGGAAGATCCCACCCAGTTCGGAATGGTCTGGTCCCGGGTTAAGAAAGCCAAATGGAGTTACTACACTACAAAAGGGATTAATTGAGGCGTCAAACGAAACTGCGGGATCACTGGATCCAGTTCCTTTTTTCCGAAGCTTTCAAGGTCTTGGAGTTCCGAATTTCTCCCATTTCTTCAAGCCTTTATGTTCTAGTTTCTTTGGAAAGCTCCGCGTGTCCAGGGTCGGCTGGACGAACGCAAGGGAGATCTATTCATCGTCGTTAATTACCCTGATTTCCTTTCCTCATCTTCTTAAATTATGTGAAATTATAATGGTTGCGTGACCAAGACTGTTTTATTTGAGAAGGAAATTCTAGGAATGGACGTGATGGACGCTTTGGCAGTTCTTAATTACGACAATTCTTAATTACTAATTGGCGAAATGAAAACTTGGGTATCTAAGTTAGTAAAACGGAGCAAGTTAACGCTCCAA
Organism: Anurida granaria; assembly: GCA_034694825.1. Classification (NCBI taxonomy): domain Eukaryota; kingdom Metazoa; phylum Arthropoda; class Collembola; order Poduromorpha; family Neanuridae; genus Anurida; species Anurida granaria. The sequence goes on from JAQIWD010000326.1 coordinate 9,306, forward strand.
ATTTTTTGGAAGCAATGCGCATGTCGCTCCGAAAACTAACTTTTCCAACCCATCATCCTTAATTGGATGAATGCGCATACTTGTGATTAATTCTCGTAAATTGGTAAAGTTAATCACTTGACTGCTCCCCATAATCCCGATTGGTGCGCTATCTAATTCTTCCTAATACAAATCCAATGTAAGTTGAAGTGTTTACGAGAATAATAATAATCCTACGTGGGAAGGTGGAAATGGCTTCTTGACTCGGCAAATCGCAAATTGGCAATATTGGATTGATTTTATGTCTCTTACCCTGAAATCTACCCCACTCGTAAATAATTTAATGCAATAAAGCACTTTCTTGTTTGCTTTCCTCCTTGTCTGTCTAAATTGTTTTTCTCCTTAAATTGGAAAGCGCTTCCACTGTATGAAAGGAGTCAAGTGGGATCAATGATGGGTGGTTGCGTAGTGGTATAGAATAACGTAGCAACAACTACTGGCAAGTATTCTGCTAGTGAAGAATACTTGACTACCTGTTCCAGAGGTGGGATAACCATGGATCTTGTTTGAGTAAAAAGGAAGTTTTTCTTTTCCTTACGGAGGAGTCACCGTAAATCTTTCGCTTCATTAGACTAAAAGCTCAGCAGAGAAAGGGAAAGGAAGCTTTCCCCTCAGACGCCCACCATTTTCATAAGTTTCATTTTCGGAGGCTTTCAATAATCTCATCCTGTCATCTACCCCCTACTAATCTCATTCCAAACGCATGCTACCATTGTGCACTCTACCGATTTCGCTGCCACCGTTCCGTGGTCGTGCGGAAAACGAAGGCCTTTCATGGAGGTCATAAATAATATCCCTTACCTCTCTGAACCTGAAATTGTTTGAAATTCGCAGGTTCTACTGGGATTTGTGTATGCTACTCCTTTTGGTGGCAAATCTGATCATACTCCCAGTAGCCATTTCCTTCTTCCGAGATGACCTTTCCATTCGGTGGATCATCTTCAACTGTCTCTCTGACACCATCTTCCTCGTCGACATTGCTGTCAACTTCAGAACAGGTAAGGAACCTCCTTTCTTTTCTTTTTCAACTCACGGGGCAACTTGTCTGGTGTCATATTTCGATTTCAATTTAAAAAGCCAATCAGCACTTTCTTCTAGTCGTCAAATAGAAAACGTTAAAATCAATGGATTTCAGTGAATCATCTCGAATAACTGCTGCTGCTGTTCTACTGAATTCAATTACTAACTTCAATATTTCATGGCATTTTAAAACGCAATTAAGGCTGGGTTGATTAAATCTTTTCAAACTTTCAAAACTAAAACTTAAGAGCTCTAAAACTTTTTGAGCAAATCGGAGAAACGCCTCTTTGAGAAGGGATCATTTTAAACTGAACTAATTTCTGCGTCTCTTAGGAAAATTTCCAAGTTCAGTTGAATAAGAGCAGTCGGCGATGTGAATGAATTAATTAAAGGAAAAGTTGTACCTTTACAGCTTGTGTGTTATGAGAACGTTTTATTGAGTGTTCCTTGGATTGCTGACTGAGAAAACTTATTGTAACTGAAACGAAAAAGTGGAAAAAATTCAAAATGGTGCCATAACATAATATTATATTCGAGCATAAAAATATTAGAGGACTAGAAGAAGCTCCAGGAACGGATTTTCCTTCACGGTGAAAGCATTTTGGTTCAAATGTGGAGAGTTACAGTGGCCGTGCCAAGCTACCGTTTCCTACTTTGGCTCAAAAATGTATGCATGGTCCTGTGACCTATGATGGTTTTCACTTATTCAATAGCGAAGCCTTCCAGAAATAGGGCGAGAAGGCAAGCGATTCCTTCTATGTAAACACATACCGTCTGTTTACTTTGAACTCCACGTCATCTTGTATGGAACTGTGCGTTCTTGAAAATGAATTTGAGTAAAACAGATTTTAAGGCCGAATTTTGTTTAAAATTTCATTTAAACCGGGGGGAAACGAGTGTCCAATTAAAACGTTTGGAGTGGAAGGAGACTGGTGAAGGAAGATTCATTTCTGGGAGAAGAAAGTAGAGAAAACTAAATCAAACCCACTCCACTTTCTTCCCTTGTTCAAGTCTGAGACAATGACTGGAAGAAAATTGTGGAGGGTGTCGTCGGTCTCTATCTAATGTGTTTCTCAACTGGAAGGAATGATGTAAGAGAGATCAATAAGACGAAAGACAAAATTTATCACTTCATACTTTTCCAAGAATGAGACAGGCGAGTCCTGGGTTTCCTTTTTCAAAATTCTTCACAGCCAGAGAAAGAACCAACGGAAAAGAGAAAGCAAACGTTTAGAACCGAGTTTTCGAGTGCCAAGTCCCCAAGGGAGGTTCTCAGAGGGATGATTCATGCCCTTCAACAGCAATGCCAAGACACAAGACAAAAGAAAATGACAAGGAGGATTCTCAGAATCTCACCTGGAAGATCTTCTGGACTGGGTCACCTGCTGGATGCGGAGGTGTCAGGCCCGCAGTGGATCCCTGGTGATGGAGTGGGCTGTCACCACCAGACCTTTCTTAATCGGTTATTTTCCTTGTGTACTTTTAAAGCATTAGGACTTGATAATCTCTAAAAGAGAAAGCGGGGATAATGAAGACGCGAGGAGAGGGATAGCAAGTAGTGCAAAGTGTCTGTGGGTGACAGGGATACATTGTCCTTATCATCTAATGAGGAACTTCATTTCCTAGTGAAAGTTGGTAGTGGGAATTCGTGTTCCGTCGACTGACATGGGACTCAATTAATTGCTTCACTCTTGAGCAAATACTAAACTCCTCCCTTGGTATCACCATTTACACCCATAATGGATCCTCGTTGCATTTAGACACATTACATGTGGTCGTGATGGTGGTGGTCGTGGGTGGAAAGCGACTAGGGACCGTGTAAATGCGCCCGAAAGAGAAAGTTGGACTTGTTTCAGTGTGGCTGAGACTTCGTCTGTCACTACCATTCCTTTCCCCATTGTTTGAAATTCTAATTAGAATCTGTTGAGACTCAGAATTAGGATATCACTTCTTTATTTCCGTGCCGCTCCATTCTAAGGGTAAAAGACTCCCAAGGGATCCATTTCCCGTAATAATACCCCATCCTGTACTTTCACTCGAGAATAGACAATGGCCCCAGTCCCACGGTCCCCTCCCCGCAATTGACCTAGAAACATTCTCTAAAAACTTGAGATTTACGAACGCCAGAACATTCTTCTTACGAACACCTTTATTGAATTGGCCGCCATTGACCACCACCACTACTCGAGGTTTATTTAATCGGAAATGTCTAAATGTCCCAACTGAATATGCTCCTTGTGGCAGTTTGAGCCGCTTTCCCTGAAAACCTTCAAAGCACGGTAGACGCTGCCGTCGGGATTTTATTACTATAAGGGATTTTCGTTGTAAAACCATAGCGTGGGGACGTTCCCCCCTGAAAAGAAAATGGAATTGTGAAGTGGCGTGGAGAAAGTTTTTTTTCATTTCGTTTACAGCTCATTTGTCGTCCGCCGTCGCCGTTCATTGCTACTGCTGGGTAGTATGGTGGTGTTGAGTGGTATGTAGACACGAGTCCATGTCCTTGTTTGATCTTTCCAAATGCCATGGATATGGTCAAGGCCATGGGAAAGGAAGAAAGGAGGCTCACGGGTCGATCTGTAATCAATATGCGAGATTCCATTAAGAATTGTTTGAATGGAACCCACCAGGTAGTTTTCACGGGAATGTTTTTGATACACTACTACCCGTATGTACCTCCTCGGACTTGGAAGTAGAAGATTTGCCATCGTAGCTCCTTCAAGATGAACAACTAAGGACAACAGCCTCTTGGATTTCATGAGGGAAAATTGCAGCTGAGAGTCAAATTATGGCAGGACATGCCATTCTACCTAAACCATAATTATTACTTGCAAAAAGCTTTTGCGAATCAGGAATGGCAGAAGAAGAGAAAGGAGTTGGATTCTTTTTGTACTAATGGGGAAAGTGGGGCGCATAATAAATTCCCGGGGGTGGGTGGTTAGTCAGCACAGCTTCTTTCTAATATTTCTGAAATCTATTGCACCCATTTCCATTACTTTCCCCAAGTTTCTCCAGTTTTTACAATCCGAGTGGGTTCCAAGTACTAAAAACTTTTCCATCCCAGGAACAATTGAATGAATAGAAAAAGAAAAGTTGTTGAAAGTTGAATCTTCATAAAAGTATGTCAGATCTGAAGGGTTCCTAATCACTCTTCTGTCCCATTTCTTCAAATCCTGGAACTCTTGATAAGATCTTGTAACTTGTAAGACTGATGAACCTTATTCCGCATTGATTTTTGGTTTTTTTGGACTATTTTACAGGGATCATGCTGAAAGATAATGCTGAGCAGGTGATACTGGATCCAGTACTCATTGCCAAGCACTACCTCCGGAGTTGGTTTGCCCTGGACTTGATTTCCTCCATTCCACTTGACTACATCGTCCTCATCATTTGCTACATGGAGGACTGTGTAAGCTTTTACTCCTTTTCCTTTTCTTTTTCCATCATTCCATCTTCCCAGAAATGATTAATCACCCTTTCACTCTGTCATTTTTGATTGGGGATCCCAAATTAATCAGGATGAAGCGGGGGGAGGGGGGACTCAAGAATACTGGAGAAAGCATTACTGGAACCCTTATAATTTTCGGTTCTTAGAATCTTATAGGAAAAGTTCCGGTTTAATGTCTAAGAAGTTTTTAGTTCTAATGGGGATCCATAATTCCCCGGAAAACGATTTGATGACTTGCCTTAACGACTCCTAATTGATGGGCCATTCTACCTACTTTCTCCTAAAGTGAAGATGAGTAATTTGCAGATTTTTGATCAGAATCAAGGAAATTTGAGGTAGTCATCATCTTCCCGCATTGCGTGCTCCATAGAATTAAGAAAGTCGGAATCGGGGCGGGGGTTGCGGTTCTGGTATTCTTTGTGATGCTGGAAGTACTTGGAACTTTGAAGGAACTGTGGAGATGGATTCCCTTTCCCACACTGCGACAGATGCTCTGCCGCCGCGGCGGTGGGAGTCACTGCATTGCACTACTAATTCCCTCTGTAATAAAACCTTTGATGAAATATGGACAGGCGGGGGCGGGGCTCACAGTCATGCCCCCACTGCGGATATTCATAAAATCCAAAAATAAAACAAAATTATAGATCTTTTTGGTCATTTGAGTGCTCTGCGGTAAGATAAGGTAAAGTTAATGGAAACCTCTTCCACCCATGACCAAAATCAGTCGTTTTTTTTTGTTTTATACGAAACGACGAAAAACTGCAATGGATAATTTTGAGCGATTTATTTCCTTTCTCCTTTCCTGGTTGTATGGGTTGATCCTTTAAGGTTTGGTCGTATTTGTTTTCAATGGTTGAAGATTTGATTCACTGAGGAAAGCTGACATCTTAACAATGGATTTCTCCATCCGCTTCCTCCTGGCTTGAATCGAATGCTGAATCGTTTTCCGTCGAAGAACGGTGTGTCCCTCGAGTTCTTTTTCTTCCGCCGCGTCAGAACTCCAAGGGGCTGCAAATAGTTGGGCCAAGTCATGTCTCTTCCATTGAAGCGTTGAGTATCCCTTGTAATGGTACACGACGTGCTTAGACTGAGAGAGAACAAAACATAAGCTCAATATGGAATTGCAAAAATCGCCACAGCTTTACATAATTTTAACTCCGAGTTTAATAACTATGAGGTCAGTGAGAGGTCATACCGTGACGTCATCATAATCAAAGTAATTGATTCCCAAGTTCCTTGCGAGTCTTCGTCCCAATTGTCTCATGATTTTTTCCTTGCTTCCATACCGTGAGATTACAACGTCATCCAGGAGGTAGCTGAGCAAAATTAAATGGGGTGTGCTCATGTGCTTGCGTCCTGCACAAAGGAATCTCAATCGTTTAATAATTTTGAATTTACCCGCCAAGGACCAGATAGTAGTGGAACTCAAAAAGGGAGTCAACTCCTCGTTGCAGGCGGATGTAAATGTTGTAAATCTCTTGTTCCGCCAATACTTTTTTGTTTGCTTCGACTCGAATCAAGTAGCCACCCAACTGGTAAGAATCAATCAGAATTCATTCATTCACAGACATGAAATTTTGCAGTGATTAATTAGAAGGAGGGAGCTAATGACTTACGCGAGAAATGATGAGTTCCCGGCTGCAGATATTCCCGTAGAGAAAATTCAGTCCGCCAATGAGCCCAAGGATGCACATAAAGGTGGGCAGAGGGTAAGGCCCTACAAGGAGTTGGTAAAGAATAGTAAAGAAGCCTACCACGACAAGAATGATGACCCCTTGATAGAAGGATGCAGGACGGTAGCGGATGTAGTAAAATCCATTTCCTAAATCTTCAAATGGATAGAATCGATTCCGAGTTAATTTCCAGTAAAGGTCTTCCTCTGCAGAATACTTTCGATAGCTTCTCAGAGTTTTCCACCAGGACTGTCGTCCCTGTCCCAGACTCATCTTCCAATCTTTCCAGTATCTTCTAACGTTATTGACCACCTATTCTTCCTACACGGTTACGCAATTTACATTGGGTGGCAAGAGACGCTTCCAGAGGTTTCTGGGATGTTTCCTAACAACCTCTGTACCCCGGTCCGGGAGTCATGGAAATACGGTTGGAGCAGATCCAGGCTTTCTGGATTGGATGGAAGCGCTTTCGGATTTAGGATACCGTGACAGGGGTTTTGGAATCACCTGCCTCCGCTCCTCATTCATGTACCTGTCTAAAAAATCAAATAACATCGGAAACAGAAAACAGGAGCCACTTTGGCAGCACTCTCTGGCATGCTCAGGATTTCCATTTAACCTCTGACCCTGTCTAGAAATGGAGTCTGGGCGGATTCATTTTGTGGGAAATGAGTAAAGTGGGGAATATGGATCCATTTGGATTGAAATGAGCTTTTAAACCTACTTGGGATTCACCTGGAGCTTTCCCCCAAATTGGAATTTCATGCCATTAGCTCTAGCTGGAGACTCCCTTACTTTCTCCATCCAGAACACACGCAACTCCTCACCCTTTCTCACTTTTCTTCCTGGACTTTCCTGGAGGTTGCATTGTGTGTAACCCCGAGACCCAGTGGGTAATGGATAGGAATCCCATTACTTCCGCAGCTACCCTATAAAAATCCACACTTTGAAAGACGGGAGTGAATCCATTGTTCTCTTGTTAACTCAAATGCCTCCGGGCTACAACCACTACCACTACTGCCGTCATAATACCAAGGACTTTTATCATCCATTGTCTTAGAAAACTGTCAGAAATGTAGAGTTGGGAAGCAGAGCAAAGATGCTTCCAGCCATACCGAAAAAGCCCCAATCCAATTTTGAATTCTAAATTCTCTTGTCTAAACTCGAAAGGCGGTTTTGTGAGGATGACAGGCAGATATTCAACTATGATGGGAACCCCCAATAAATTGTCTTCCATAATCTAATTCTTACTCCATTTTCGAATACTCCTATCAAATTCCTCTGGTTTTATTTGTTTTCCTTTATCTTTTGTGCTTTCAGGACTTTAGTGACAACGTTCACAGTTTCCAGTTTATCCATGCTGGACGGGCACTCAAAATCCTTCGAATGGTGAAGCTCCTGAGTTTGGTGCGTCTTCTGAGACTATCGCGACTGGTTCGCTATGTCTCACAATGGGAAGAAGTTTATGTAAGTTTTATGATCCAACGGGAAGTTACTACTCAAGAATTTCGTGTATTTTGGAATACCGTAGTAAGGAGCAGCAGGCGGGACTTTTTGAAATAGTTGAATAGAAAAACGAAAGTCTGAAAAGCGGCAGAAAATTTTCCGCAGGCTCATTTTTTATCCATTGGAAACTTTTTGCCATGTTTCCTCCATGTTTTTGAAGGGAAATCGAAGTGAAGAAAGAGTATAGGCATCCATTTGATTTGCTTTCCGCTTTGCTGCCGGTTCCTCCTTTCATTTGACCTTTTCCCAGATTGAATTTATGGAGTAGAAAATGGCGACCCAAGAGACTTCCCGCCTAAAAACCACACACGAAGATAGTGGGCCAAACCGAGCTTTAGAACGGAAGGCGTTGTTTCTCTAATTTTAAAACCCCTGTTTACTCGTTCGCAAAGACCAAGAAGAGTGCTTTATCCTCTGCCAAAAGGGAACAATTACGACCCATTTAACGATCTTCTTTACGACTCACCTTCGCCCTTGCCGCTTGAGACATAAAGAACAGAAATGGACACGTCGATACGGTAGCTTAGCTTTCTCTTGTGTCTTCCTTCCATCCGCCGCAGCTTCACATCCTCCCGCGAGGTGGGTCGTTCGTGTTACATTTCCAGCTCCACCCGACGTGAAATCCTCCACCATAAATTACGCGCTGTGGGAACCATTTATAAAAAAAACAGTTGGGTTTCACGGATTCTGATTGGAAAATAATGTAAATTTAATGAAGACGAGTTGGAGGAAGAGCGGAAATGTTGGGGCTGCTGCTGGTCAGTCAGGCAATCCCTGGTTGAAGATTTCTAACCAGTATTTTCCTTTATTTTTTTGTTTCCTTCTGTTATTGGTGTATTTCGGAGGGAGGGGTCATCAATCATTCCCTACCCACCTTCGCTTCATTCCATCTTCAATGAAAGACGAAGATAGGCAAGGCGGTGGAAGGAAACTGGCGGCTAAAATCCTATCGACGCTTACATTCGCTTGTAGATTTGAGCAGATTCTGTTTGCTTTGTTTATACTCGTGATTCCCTTTGAAAGAAAATCCTCGGCTAGAGAGGATAGGATAGTCATAGTGCGTTTGTCGTGAAGATGTCCCTGTTCTGCTGGTCCATGAATTCCTTTTTCGAATGTTCCATTTTGTGTGTTTTGTCCCTTGAGGATGATTTACCCATGTAGCATTTATTCGAACCGATGCACTTTCTCCCTTTCTTTCTCTTGCAATGTCTCTTGCCTCTTTATTCCACAGCTCCGTCAAACGCTCCACAATAAAAGAACAAGGAAAAGAAGGGACTCGTCTGCCACCGGTGCCAAGGAAAAGGAGCCCTTCTCTATCAAAAACCTCATCTTCAAGGTAGGTCCCTTCGGCAACCTTCCCTGCTTTCCCCCGTCGTCAATTCTTCTTCATACAGTGTTTGGCTGAGCCCCTTCATCCAATTCCCCACCTGCATGAAACAAAACGTGGTAGTTCGTAATGCCCACCAGGAATGCGGTTGTTTAATCAGCCCTCACGTCTGCTTCCCCCATCCCACCTTCATCCCACTCTTGAATCCAATACAAACTTTCTCCATAGTATTTCCATTCACTCTTCAGTTGCTGCAGAATTGCTTCAATGCAGGGCAGGCTTTTAGTAGTAACAGTGCAGATGATGGGAATTCTAAATGCGAGAAATACCGCAATGCCTCTAATCCCAATCAGGCGAAGGAATGTGAGGATTAAGAATCTTTTGTGAGCCTGGGAGGGTCATTTCGTTTAAGCTTTCTCCAAATGGAGCAGGTAGGCACTGGAGGCTTCCGGAGGCATATAAGCAAGCATAAGATTGTTCGCTTTTAAGTTTCTTTTATACCTCTACTCAGTCTGGGCGGGGGTTTGGATGCTTCTTTTGTAGCATCTCTTCCGTAGATTTAGTCCCATAGATACTTGGACTGCATCCGGTCCGCAGGGGAGACGAGCCATCCATAAATGATGGCGACGTTGCCTCCTCTTTGCACGTTCAGGTCTTATGGAAGGATAACGGCCTAAAAATAACTACCGGGGGTATGCAGGGGAAAGAAAGGCACATGAATTCGAGTCTAATCCGATTAACTTTCTCTTTCCTAGTTCCTTAACATGGCATCAGTCTTCATGCGAATCTTCAACTTGATCTGCATGATGTTGCTAATCGGTCATTGGTCGGGGTGCCTCCAGTTCTTAGTGCCTATGCTTCAGGGATTTCCAGAACACTCCTGGGTCAGCAAAAACAAACTCCAGGTAAGGAAAATTTATAAGCACAGCAGCGGATCGCTGAGATCATCCCCTACCGAGATCCCCCACCGGAGGACACCAACAGACGCGGAAAGCTTAAATGGTGTCCTGATTAAAATTCTATGAATGTCTCTTCCGTTTTTGACAATTCATGAAGTCAAGGAGAAAGTTGTGAAAGGAAGAGAAAGAGATTCAAACGGAAAATTAATCCTACCAGTCCCAAGCAATATTCCCCCACGCTTAACTTCCCTTTCTTTTCTTTACTAACAAAATTATGCAACTTTCCCCAGCACTTCACTCATTTCAAGTTGAAGTGAGGGTTATTCACTTTTATGAGTTGGGCATGACTTACTATGAGCCTGGATGACAAAAGAATCCAAAAGTGGGAAAATGTCTCATTCTTCTAATTCTCTTCCATGCGGAATCAGAATTGACGTTTTATGAATTCCCTTTTGGTAGGCCAGACAGTGGAAGGGGCAGAAAACTTTTTCCAGTTGGAAAAATCCTTTGGGAAAAGTGTGAATATCCTTTATGGATTTTCTTATTCCTGGAGAAAGTTGTTGGTTCGTTGTCATTCAGGACCTCCGTCCGATGAGGACGTGTGGTCTCAAATGGCTAAAAGAAAAAGACTGAGTAGTCCCACCAACCAGCTCCTTTTTACTTTCTTATTATTCCAGTAAGTAATCGATTTCTAAATGTGGGAGGAGGGCGGGGTCCGTTCCCAATTTGTACGTCAAGCGTCAAGCCTCTCTCCACTTTTCCAGCAGCACTTTCTCTTCGTCCTCCAAACCCAGCACCAGCCAGCCCTGAACTTATGGAAATCAGAAAAGTTTTGCAATCTAAATTTAAGTTTTGGAAATATTTGAGGAAGCATGGAGACCCTTGTTGGAAGCGTCGGGAAGCTTATGCAGCTCAGAGTAGCTTTGCTGTGTTTACTGAGCAGCAGCAGCGGATGTGGAAAGGAGAAGGTGAGGGCCTCGCCTTGAGCCCTTAATGTCTCCCAGCATAAGTCAATTATCTTCCCGTCTTCTTCCCATCCGAATGGAAATGAACAAAAACGACGAAGAGAAAGTTGAGTTGTTGAGATTGGGGTAATGAGCGTCCTTTCCTTCCTCGTAGTCCTCGTCCAAGTTACTTCTGAATGAATGGGATTAAGGAAAGGATGAAATGAACGAACGACAGCGGAAGGAAGATGAGAAAGGAAGGAAAAGTTTCCTATCCATTACATAATGCGACAGCGGTGGCGGAATCAGATGTCATTCCATCTTGTTTTGCCCAAAAAGCATTTATCCTATTTTCGTACTCTCCTTTTGTTCCTCCCGCCAAAAGAGCCGCCATGACATTAGTGGAAGGGCAATGAAGACCAGATGCTACGCAACCTCTCTGGTTTTGATAAGAATTCCACTAGTCCCGTGTCGTTTTGGACAAGGATCAGGATCTTCCTCCAGTAGTCCATGTTCTCCGTGCCAGGATTCCAGGGGAAAGTACGAGAGGATAATAATGCGATATGACACGCCTAATCTCCCATCAGCAACCGACTTTCACTACCACTTGCTTCCCCTCTCTTACTTCACTATTCCCCCACCATAGTAATCCCATTCCAACCCGATTCCTTTCCCACATCCAGTGATTACTGGGTTACATTATGGGAATGCCAAGGGTGGTGCGAATCACTAACGATTTGTTTGTTTTAAGGATGCCTATTGGTTGGAGCAGTACTCCTGGGGACTTTTCAAGGCCATGAGGTAAGGTCAACTTGACCCTTTGGCTCATTTCAATTCCCACCACCCTCCCAGTAACTTCTTTTTGTATAACTAGTCACATGCTATGCATTGGGTACGGACGTTTTCCACCAGACAACCTGACTGATATGTAAGGCATGCTTGGATTAATTAGTTAATGTGTGTGTATTCATTGGACTGCGTGATTTGATTCCCAGGTGGCTGACAATGTTATCCATGATCTCTGGAGCTACTTGCTACGCACTCTTCCTGGGGCATGCCACCAACCTCATCCAAAGTCTCGACTCTTCCAGGAGACAGTACCGGGAAAAGGTAAAGCCTCCAAGTTCATCCCCTTTCATATCCCACGGTCCGCTGCATTTAGGAGCCCTTCCGCTCCAATCTAAAATGACAAGAATTGGCAAATGGAAAAAGGACTTAACTCTCCACTACTCTGGAGTTCAGATCACGAAGCCACTTGGATTTGGCTGGTCAACCGAGGAAATGGTTGTCCAGCCCCTTTCCCTTTCCTCCTTTCAGCTGCTGGAGCGGATGAAAGTCGGTTTGACATTATGGCAGCGCGGAGGAGAATTTATTTGTCCACAATTCAAAAAGTGAAGTTTCCTGATTCCCGTTGCGGAGCGTCGTCCTTTTCTTCCCGATCGTCCTGAGATGATTGTCTTTTGAAATTTTTCTGTCTAGTAATGGGGCGGGTATTGTTCTCTTTTTTCATTTTGTAGCTGAAGCAGGTGGAAGAGTACATGGCATATCGGAAACTTCCGAGGAACATGAGAGCTCGCATCACAGAATACTTTGAGCACCGCTACCAAGGAAAGTTCTTTGACGAGGATTCCATTCTGGGAGAACTATCGGAGAAATTACGAGAGGTAGGGCCCAACCAGGCCTTTTTTTATTATCTCCCGCCTTCCAGTCCTCCAAAAATGGAAGGATACGCACCTGTCACAAATCAGAATTGGAGAACAGCGACTTTTTTTCAAATCTTTTGAATAGAAAGGAAGCTTCTGTCGAGGCTGTTTCGTGGGGATAAAATGAAAAATGCAAAGCGGAGGTAGGGTGAGCACATGGAGTCGGGGCTCATTTTTTTCGCTAAAGAAGGATCGATCTGGCATTCTTTTATGTGGAGCATGGCATGGAAATGGTGGTGAAAGTAGAGTCTGTTGAATCCAAATTGTTTCCAGGGAATAAGAATTGAAATCTCCCGTGTACCTTCTCCGTAAGCTTTCCTCATATACTTTCACTGAACTGATTTCCTTTTTTTGCAGGGAGTGCTGAATTTTAATTGCAGAGGACTCGTTGCCTCCGTACCCTTCTTTGCCCATGCAGACCCTGATTTTGTGTCAGAAGTCGTCACGAAGCTCCAGTACGAAGTCTTCCAACCAGGTAAAAATAACATGGAGTAGTCCTAATTAACTCTTCCACCGAAGTGGAAGTAATGGAAAGGCCTAGAGGGGACCATGGGATGTGGATGAACATACAAAACCCGCCTCCCTTACGCCTAAAATCAAATTAGGAACATTCTTTTTTCTAATGCCAACGTTTATTCCCCAATGGTTTCCACCAACTTCCTTTCATCGCCTTCTCATCTCCTTACAAAGGAGAAAGTCTTACTACTTTCTATTTTATTTTTCCCTCGAATTAATTAGATTAGAAAACCTAGGGAATCTGGGCTCCCTCAAACTCTTCTGGTCCTTCATTGAGTATCTCACTTACATGAATTTCCTTTCATCCTAATTTCCTATCTTCCCTGGGGATGTGTAATAATACCTTGATCCTGGATCATCATAAATAGGATTGACTTTAATTATATTTTGTTTTTAGGTGACATAATAATAAAGGAGGGGACAATCGGGAGTAAGATGTACTTCATTCAGGAAGGGATTGTAGACATTGTGATGGCGTCTGGAGACGTCGCAACGTCACTCTCTGACGGATCCTACTTTGGAGAGATTTGTCTCCTCACGAATGCGAGGCAAGTGATTCAGCAAGGATCCTTTTGTAATTCGCTGAAAAGTTTCCTTGTACCCTCAGAGGACTTGCTCTGGTTGAAAGAAAGTGAAGCGAATTTTGATACGGAAGGAGGAGAAAGCCAACTTACTTTTAAAGTGTCTTCCTGACCCTGCCTGCTTACATTACTCCCACCCGAGCGATAAATCTTCTGGCAGAGTGAAGATATTAAATTTCGCCTCCTTTCCCTTCTGTCATCCAACGGGGAATCTTCCTCCCTTCGTCTTTTCCTTCAAAGACAAAGGAGTTAAGCTGAAGGATTTCTTCAAAGGGCTCTCTCAAGTCTTATGAATTCCTCTTTCTTATACTTTATTTCCAGGAGAGTTGCCAGCGTCAGGGCGGAGACTTACTGTAACTTGTTTTCCCTCAGCGTAGAACACTTCAACTCAGTCCTGGACCAGTACCCACTCATGAGGCGAACCATGGAGTCTGTCGCAGCCGAGAGGTCAGTTCAAATATGAATCTTCACACCGTTTTCTACCCTCTGCCCGGAACTGAACAAGAGGCCTGGACAGAGGGCTGAAAGACTCCAGGCACAACCCCCACCCCCACACACACCTTCGAACTTCTATTCAATTACAGTCACTTTCTCCAGGAAAACTAGGAAACTAATTCTCTCCCCCGGCGGCACGGCTTCAATCTGCTCTGATCTGGGGAACTTTCACCATCATTTGAACTCCGCGCCCATCTCTTAATTGAGTTTAAGTTAAGTTAGGTTAGATTAATCGGGGTTTTAAACCTAACCTAACCTAATATAATCTAATTAACCTAAGCTAACTCAACTAAACTCAATTACGAGATGGGCGAGGAGCTCAAATGTTTTTGGCTGCGGTAAGGTAACTACGGGGAATAAGGGATTCTTCTCGGACTCAAGGACGGTCGTCAGCAAGGTTGGAAATGGAAGGATAAATAAAATAGATGAGAAAGTGCGCACGACAAGGACCCACGCATACGGAAGCACCGTTCCCATCTAGTCAACTTAGAGATTCAGATACAGGAATAATAATTTAAGACTTCTACCACTCCCTTCGT
>JAQIWD010000327.1:0-23958 GCA_034694825.1 Anurida granaria
CTCCGCCTTGAAAATGTCACTCCGACGTTTGAATCTTCTGGAGGTTCCTGGAAGGAGTGGAGGCAGAATGCCATGGAGGAAGCTCGGCACGTCATCAATGATTCTCTTCTGGGGAAACCCTCACCGAGCGTTGGCGCTGATCCCAAGAACGCTGTCGACAAGAAACTTCATCAATGGAATCCACCAACGGCTGCAGAATCAGCGCAGGCGCGTAGGGACAGAAAATCGCTCCACATGCCTTATGATCTTTACCCTCAATCTGCAGGCCAAGTTCATCGAGACAAACTTGGGGTAATTGTGAAGCCCATTCATCGTATCGCTGTCGTGAGGTGAGGATTCCACAAAAAATTAATGTGTTGTTGTTGTTAATCGACCCTTTTCGGTTTCTTTTTCAAGATCCGAAGAATTGATCCCGGACATTGGTGAATTCCCTACGGATGAAGAGGAACCTCCCCTCCTCGTCACCGTGGTTGGAGAGGACGCGAGTGTTATTCAACTTCTTTGCAACGCCGTACCGATCCCTTCCCTTTTCTAATACCGGGTAACAGAAAACAACTTTGTGAGCGCACAACTTGGAATTCAGAATTACGATATTATTAACTCAGGTCCGGTTAGATCAGATCAGGTCATTAGCATTTACCAGTCACTACAACCACACCTACCTTTACAGAAACTTAATTGCCAGTCATATTTTAGTGGATGCTTTCTATTAATTTTACTCACTTTGCGTAGGTTTTCCGGGAATACCCATGTATGGTATTTTAAGTTGAGAAATAATTAAACTAAATCTTATGGGCTGTTGGTGCAAAGGACTTTTTAAGTCTTATAGCTCATTTCCGACCCAGAAAAAAGTTGATTAGCGGAAGTCGCGGTGGTGCTTCGTTTCCTGCTTAGAAATTTTAGGGCATTCCTGGTTAGTCAGATTCTCCAAGTTTGTAAACATGGCCAAGATTTTGTTAAGGGTTCTGACACTCCTAGTAGCCTTTGGACAAGGGCCACTGGTTAGAGGTCAAGTGTCAATTCCGACTTGTTGTCACTTTGACGAGTCGGGTGGAGGTGGTGGATACAAATGCAGCGGAAGAAGGATGGCGAAGGAAGGAGAAGGTCAACGACACCCAGTTCCACGACCTGTTCCTGCTGACATTGTCGTTCGCCTGGGGCTAAGGGACCTCGGGAATAACATTCAGTGAGTACCTGAGTACCCATTTGATGGATTTTAACGCTGAAATCATTGTGCAAATTACAAAACGAAATGTTGATATTTTGTTTTTTTTTCTAACCTTTACAGGTGGGTTGAAAAGGACATGAAATGCAAAGGGACGAATCCAATGACCCGAACCATCTCTCTACAAGGCATGAAGTCCCAATTTGAGTTTCAAGCTGATGGATACTTGATGGTTTGGAATGCTGTCAACGCTACTGCTGACTATTTCCATGTTCACCAATACTGCATCAATGAGTAAGTGCACAGTAACAAACGTTATCCAGTCAGTTACCAAAGTTGTAATTTCTTCATTTCTTTTTCCAGGATAAGTGCGTCCAGAATTGAAATCAAGTCGTGTGAAGTGAATTGTGCTGGAAGGGAGCCATGCCTCCGACTTTGTTGTCCCCTTGGAAGCGTCTACTCCTTCCCTTCTAAAGGGAATCCAGGCATGCCGAAATGTATGCCGCAAAAGTGGTACCCCCTCCTCTACAAGGACGCTTCGGATCCGAAGACCGTTTTATCGGAAAAGCAACTCCGGGAACTCCAGCCGCGCTACTTTTTCGTACCCCCTCCGACATGGTCGGCGAACTGTCATTTGAATGTCAGTCAGCCCTTGGTTAATAGTGAGAAACTGCTGGAATCGCTTGACCTACCTCCTGATCTGGAAGGATCGGTGGAGTTCAACGGGTAAAATCCGAATTCAACTGATGATATCCTTAAACTTCTAAAAGAAAATTTGAAACTGTTGACAGGTTTCGATTGGATTCGCACGGTTCGCCGAGTTACCGAAATTCATGGCGGAAGTGGGATCGCCTTGCAGATGAACAACACTGCGTCTCTGGAATCTTTGAGAAGGATGGAATTGATCGGACTGCTTCTGTCATTTTTGTTTGCAAACAGGAGGTGGGTTGTTTCTTAACTTGACTTTAGTTAAGCGCTTTTAATCGCTTAATCCAACTAACTTGGAATTTTGTATTAGGAACGGGAAATGGGGGAGCGCCAAGTATCAGAGTATTATGGACTTTTGGCCATCCTGAGCTCCCTGTTTGCCCTGGTCACGGTAGTCGCTTATGCGCTCTTGTTTGAGAAGCAAAATATCCACGGCTGGACACAAATGTCGCATTTCGTCGCCGTTTTCCTGATGTTTCTGTTCCTGGGAATCGCCCACCTCACAAAGGAAGACAATGAGCTTCACAAGACACACGGATGCCTCGTGATTGGTATGGAACTTACCTACATTTTCCTGTACACCTCCAAGGTCGGGGTCAAAAGGTCTTTAAATGCAATTTTTTCAATAGCAACAGCGGTGCATTACTTTTTCATCGCTGCCTTCACGTGGCTTCTGATCTTATCCCTGGATTTGTGGCTCACGTTCCGTACGGTTTCTGCACCGTTGGGGCGCGGTGGTCGGGGTCACAAGCGATTTCTGTGCTATTCCACCGGAGGCTGGGGACTGCCGTTGATTCTAGTCTCAGTCTCATGGTTTTTAGAAGCCCGGTACCGGCCGGATGACGACACGGAAATCCCAGTGCCACTTTATGGAGGTGAACGACCTGAAACGCTGAAAACTGGTCATGTCCAATCTTGTCCAGTTTTAATTGACGTTTGATGTATTTTGACTTAGAATTGTTTTGCTACGTTGCGAGACACGCCCTCTGGGAATTTGTTTACGGCCCCGTCTCCATACTCTTGATCCTCAATTTTTGCCTCTTCACCTGGACTTCTGTAACGCTGTACAAGTTTCAACAGAGCACGAAAATTGCGATGAAAAACATCAACCAGGAGCGACAGTCGTAAGTGTCCAAATTCCGGAATTTTGCATAAATAATTCCAGAGCTCACCTTTTCTCCAGCTTCTTGGTCAATCAGTCAACTTTTTGTTCCAGTTTTGGTCTTTTTCTAAAACTTTTCCTCGTCTGTGGAGTTTTGTGGATGACGGAGATAATCAGGTTCGTGTTTGACCCTTCACATTTTGCCTTTTTCGAATAATCCACAACTTTGATTTTGAAAACTTTGGTTTTTAACAAACCGTCCGAGTGACTTGACCTCTTCAGTGATTTCCGCCGTTAAACATTTTGTTTCTTTTAAGTTGTAAGTTGCTTGAGTTCTCTAGTTCATATGTTGCTGTAATAGTACAATTGTTTCATTTCCGTTTCCAGTTGCATCTTTTGGAGCTCAAATCCATTGGTACATCCAGATCTTGGATTCAGTCAATCTCCTCCAGCCCGTCGCCATTTTCCTCATCTTCATCATCAAATGGGAAATGATTAATTCTCTCCATGAGAAATACGTGGTGTTGAGACGTAAGACTTCCAGTGATTCCTTTGCCCAAAGTTGACACTCATCATTCCCTTTCTTGATTTTCAGCGATCGTCTACCCTGCCAGACTCATCTTGCTTAAGCTCCGCCAGCATCAGAACCGTCAACCAGAGGGGATTGCTATTTACTCCAAAGCGAATGACACGCACGTGTCGAGGGTATCCACGGCAGACCTAATCGGGCCATAGCTCCTACCAGGGGAATTCCAGCGCAGGAGCGTTCATCCTTCCTCCCTCCAGTTTTATTCCTAAGGGCTAAGCGTCTCATTAGTTATTTATTATCCTTGAACTTCCTAAACATTTCTATTAATCGCTGAATTAACATCCTCCTCATGGAGTATTGTACTCAAATCTCAACGTGTGGAAATTGGCAGTGCGCGTGTCTTTTTAGGTTGTTCCCCGGATTCCTTAGTATTCCAGAAGCTCCGCTTCCTTCCTCCTACAACAGCGACAACAAAGGAAGCAACACAAGCAGAAGAGAAGGGCTCCACCGCCGCCAGCCACGGCGGCCGTCACCCAGCTCACGTTCAGATTCAAATTCTGGAAAACTAGGAATCGCGTGGAACTGATTTTGCACTTGATGTGATCCTCGTCGTGAGCTTCCGTCGACCCGTTGCTCACCGGACAATTGATTACGCCTGGAAACAAAAATAGGCGCATCAGAATCCGCGGTGGACAAACGCTTCTCAGCGCAATACCGTTGCAGACGAGCTCAGATTCAATGATCACGCCGTCGGGTCCTGGACACAGGAATCCGTCCTCCTTTTGCTGTTCCAGCCTCGAGCCCAGGCTCCCATCCGGATTTCTTGGCAACTGGACAAGCTCTGTCCAGGAGATGAGGAAAGTTACTTTAGAAGCTGCCGCAGCGTCAAGCCGGATTGTCAGCGGTCCACCCTGCTGGAGTCGTTGGGCTGACAAGATGGGGAGCTGGGATGAAATCTCCATTTTCCGCTCACCATTCGTAGCGTCTCCGCAAAGCGTCAGCAGCGGTTGATTCTGCTGCCGGTGATGTGACGTCGTAGGTGGTGGGTGGAAATGGGATTGCTGGGCGCTGCCGCCAGACGCTGCCGGGGCTGCTGGTAAGTAGAACTCCAATTTAGCATCGCTGCAAGACTTTGCCGAGGATGAGAACATGAGCTTGAAATGAATCCAAACGTCCTTGTCAGGATGTACCCTGTAATGTCAAATTCCAACAAAGCGACATTAGCATTCGTCTCCTGCTCCTATTGCATTCATGTCGCCATGGCATGTCATGCCCTGCTGACCTAAGTTCCCAGAGGCATGATACCGGCAATAACCGGATGCTAGGATTGTAGTAAAACGGAAATTTCAGCTTCCCATCTGCGGTCGGGCCCAGCTCCGTTAACCCGCATAAAGGTCCATGGATAAATTGAAACGTCCCTTCAAAAATGGGTACTTGGTACTTGAAGTAATTGGAAAGGGAGTGACGAGGGTCGATCCTGAGGTTGACCTCTCCCTCTTCCCCCCGGGTAATAAGGGTTATTGGAAGCGGTTGAGCAGTTAAGGACTCCTTGCAGACGCATATCCGGTGTGATGACGCGGCTGCTGATCCATTGAATGTCGCCGTCCATGTCGTTGTTGGTCCATCGATGAGTGTCACCTGTCGTGAGTAAAGAAGAGTTAAGGGGTCAATCTCCAATGCCCCCACATGTTCATTCAGCTGATTCTACCCATTTGCCAACGTGGATTGGAATGTTGGAAGGAAGTAGGACGAAAGGAGGCGAGCGAGACATGCAGAGAGAGGAGGAAAAAACTGGGATGGGCCCATGGCATGGCATAATCACATTCAGAAGGAACCACAAAAGTCCAATTCATTCACTCCTCGCTACTCCATCACAATTCATCCTCCTTTCCCAGTCCTGTCCAATTTCAATTACTAATTGATTCCCTACAATTCCAATCATCAATTCATACCCGGCTCGGACGGAAAACAGGACGGACGGGGACGGAAATCGGAGCGAGCCGGCGTTTCTCCGAAATTTGGCCTGTGCCCTTTGGACAAGTAGCAGCCGGTCGGTACATGGGTTGGAATTTCCTAATTTTCAAGTCCAGCTTTCACTTTGCGTCTTCCGGACAATTTAATTGACGTCTGAGATCATTGTGAAAGCTGATTTTGATTAATTAGTGCGTAGAGCAGCAGGAGCGGCGGATGAAATCAGCGAAATTTGGTAAGGTTCACTTCGCCATGCATGCGGCGTGTGTGGCACGCACGCACACGCCCCTTTTTCATGCACATAGAATATTGTCCCATTTTGTCCAGTTAGTTGTGCAATAATTTGTAAACTCCAATGTACCTAAGCCCAATACAGCTCGAGTGTGATTATTAATTAAGTTTCGGATTCAAATTCTACATGGGTAAAAGGGGTTTACGATTATTTTGACCTTGAGAAATGGCACTCCAAAGCCGGTTTACAACTTTTATAAAAGTTACTCCTTGTCTTGATGTCTTTTGTGAGCATTCCGCCTTATTACATCTAAAATAAACCGGTTTGGGATTAATAATGAAGTACCAGGGTTCCAGGACCCGTAGGAATGATAAGGGTCAAAGGCCAATGCCGGATATGGGGGTACTTTGCAAAGTTCCAAAGCTGTGATCGTGGTCAGGCATAAGCTCAAGGGGAGGAGGCGAGGTTACGATAACAGTTTAGGCAGTGGCTCTCAATTGGGTTATGAGGGGCTTAGATTACAGTAAAATTTGTATAACAAAAGGTAAAGGTCAAGTGTGTAAGTTCCTCCATACCTTATCAACTCGGTCCGCCCAGCAGTTCAAGCAGCTTTCCTATGAGGACAGAAGGGAATTTATAATTATGGACCACGGTCATCCTAAGAACGGGGTTAAATGAAGGTCATCATGCGAGTTGACCTGCTGACCTGATTGTATTTAAAGTTGACCGAGAGGATGTTGAGAATGACCCGAGCGTAGAGTCGTTTCGTTGACACGAATCGGTACCGGCATAGGATCGGCTTCGACGCCGCCTTGTAAATTAAAGTGTTGAGGGGGGATGCAAACTTCCCGGAAGCGACATTCCAGCTACTAAACGTCTCATCACAAACCGTCCCGGGTACTGGCTCTCCGAAATGGGAATTGTTGAAGAAATCATAATGGGCCCAGTAGTAGAGTGAACTCCCGCTGGGGACAAAAAAGGTCCAGTTAGCAACTGTTGAAAGGTCAAATGCAGCACGCGGCTTACCTATAACTTCCGGTTTTGCTTTCAAAACGAACAAAGAGGGCGTTCCCCGTGGAAGTAAAGTCCTGTTTTTCCATGGGTTTAGAAAATGTGTCACAAAACGTTTTGATTATTTTAGAATCATCGGCCCAGGAAGCGTCGTAGATCGTCAAGGACTCTCCGCAATCATCCTCCCACTTGCTGATTGGAGCTTCGATCCGATCAATCCGGAAGGATGGGAAGTACAATCGAACAATTTCAGAGGGCTGCCCAAGCATCAAGTACGTGCAAACCGTGTTGGGAATGTACCAGTGGCTTACTGACCAAAACAGGCCTTGTTTGTCCCCGGATTCGGCTAGGGCAGTGCTGTGGGACAGCACACAAAAAACAGCTAAGGTCAGCTAGGTTCAAGGAACCTGGACCACTCCTTCTTACCTTCGATAAATCCAGTCGCATCCCGTTCCATTCCGTTCTCCAGTATTGTCAACATGTTCTGGCCAGTGGGCGACATTGAAGTGGAACCCTGTATTGAGCAACGGTCCTGCGGGGGATGTGACAAATTCCACAAAGAGGTCAGAGGAGGTACCGATGATGTCCCAGGGGAACTTGCCGACCCCGCAGAATGTTCCAATCAAAGGGCTCTCCTCGTCCTTTCCATCATAGATGCGGAGATAGTCATGGGGACAGGTTGACCCAATCGGTTTCATGGGGCAGAGCATCAAGTTCTCACACCGTTGACCGTCAACGTTGAAATCTTCATTCTGGAGGTGGAGCTTCGTAAAGGGCTGGCGCGTGTTGATTTTTATTCGGCAGTGTAGATTCCTCGGGTAAATTCCAGGGTAGGCTGAAAGTATTCCAGGAATTTAAGTCCCAAAGCCCAGCCTTATGGCTAGTTTACTTTGTTCAAACTTGTCCAAGGTCAACTTACCTGGTGACTGGACATAGCAGGCTGAAAAGAGGTGATAAATAATTCTGGAGCCTGGACAGTTTATTTTAGAGGAAATCCTTACTCTGCATTCTGCAATCCCGAAAAATCCGATCACAATACGAGTTGGCGATCTCGCCGCGGCGGTTTGGATAAAGCTCCGGATGTTGTCCATACCTCAGGTAGACTTCGTATTGCTGCTCCGCCAGGGAATCAAACCTGTCCAGGATGTCGAGAATTGCTTTGTATTCAAGTTTTCCAGACATGACCCATCTTCATGTTCTTAAACGTTACTGGAAAATGACAAACTTACCGGAAGTAAGACTGTTCCGTGTAATTTTCAACTGAAAACACAAGTCGTACGGAGCTCGTTTCGGAAATGAATGTTTGCGGTTGTTCGATCTCGCCTGGAATTTTATAATCACTAATTAGGTAATCAGATAATCGGAGCCTCAAGTTATTGGGCGAAGAATTTGATGAAATGGCGACGTGAGGAATTTTACCACAAAACTTTCCAGGATCTCTTCCACGGTGGTTCAATCCGGATTTTCCGTTCCCATCGACAATCTTTGACAAAAGAAAACAAGTTTGGATAAGATTCCTTCAAATTTGTTAAAATCCAGCATGAACCAACATGTTCGCGTGTTTAAAACCCTGGAAGCGTGTTTCATCTTGTTTGTACCTGGAAGTAAGCGTTTTCACAATGCGTGTCATTAAGGAGCTTCCCAACCTTGAACCTTGTGAACCGGATCCGGAGTACCCAGTCCCGGAGCGTTGGAGTGGCCCGGAACGGTCGAAAACGGTAGTGACAGAGGAGCGGCTTGTAGCGATTCTCGTTCGTCACGGGCGGGCTGGACACTTCAGTGTAAATCTCCACGGTTTTATTGCAAGCGTCGCTATTGACATTTATTGGGGTCAGCTCACCTGGGGAAAGCCAACAATGGAATTTCACATGCCATTTTGTACGGAGGCGACATTGTCGCCAGCCTCCTTACCCACTGGATTTCCAGAACCGCCGCGGGGTTGCTGAGCACCTACAAATTCCTTTCTGGCCGTCACCGCCAGGCACGTGAGTAACCAAAGTACTTTTATCCTCATTTTCCTTTCAGTTCCGGCTCAAGTTCTGCTGGAGATTTTATAAGTTTCAGCTCTAGTTCCAGTCCTTTCCCATTTAAAACTGGAAGGGGTCTGGAGAAAGGAGGGATTAGGGAACCTCTTTCCACAAAAGGGAAAACAATTGAGAGAATTGCTGGAGAAAGTACTCTGTGGATCGAAGAGCCGAGAGGTTCACTTTCTCTTTTTCTCCAGCAGTTTCCCAAATCCGAAATGCATCAACTCCAGTATCCCGTTCCGTTTTTCCTTCTCCAGAGACTCCTGCTCCTGCTGCTTGAGAGGAAGCGAGTGGTGCTGGAGGAAGAAAACGGTGCTGGAGGAAGAAAACGGTGCTGGAGAAATGTAAGGGGAGGAGAAAGTCAAATGTTATTAAAAGTGAAAGCTCTGGGATTCTTTCTCCAATTTCTTTCCACTTTTTCTTCTCCAGCAGGAGAAAGGACCGGAATTCCAGCGGTGGTGGTGCAGGGACGAAAGAGTGAAAAATCAGCCCATCGATTTCACATTTTTCCTCCCAAATAACAACTTTCACGAATCACACGTTCCGCCCCTTCCTTTCACTTTCCCACGGGCACTGATTTGTCAAGTTGACAATGTCAACTACGGTTTTGTCCCGTTTTCACGGTGTTTTTGAAATGGGGACCAAAGTCGCAAACTTAGCGGTGAACCGCAATGGCGACAGCGGTGGTGGTGACAAGAGCAGATTTGGAACTGAGGTTCCTGGAGCTGTTAACGCGGTTGGTCCCTCAGCTCCCCAGCTCCGACTGGAGAAGAAAGCGACCCGGGTATTTTCCCCTCATCGCTTCCTCCGTCTAACCCACCACCCTCTCCAGCAGAAAAATTGGAACACCGAAGTCCAGATTCGTCCGCTTTCGGATCCACTTTCTCCAGCAACATCCAGAGAGTACAGAATGCGAACTTTCTCTCTGCTTCTCAACAAAGGAATTCCAAATTAGACTTTATTACTTTGAAGGTTGAAACGACGATGACGACGGAGACGACGGAGACATTTTGAACTGTCGATTTTGTTTAGTAAACTAAAAGTGGCTAAATTTAAAATTCTTCAAACGCAACTAACATTTTCGGGAAGGATTACGAGTCCTCAAAATAATTCAAATCTTACAACAAAAACAGGCCTAATCAGAAGTGGTTATTAAGGATGAGCGCTTCCGGTTCTGTTTATAACCTTTGACCTTGAAAATTCAGCCTGTTTCCATCAAAATATAAAACTCTTCACAAAGGTCACATCCGCCGAGGTCACAAAATCCGTAACAGCCAAGAAAATAAAAATAAAGGCATTGGTCTCATGAAAAACGGACGAAACTGGCACTGGGGTCAAGTTGTAAACTTGGACATTAAAAATTGGATTCCTAGATTCTTAAATCGAGTTTTAGAATTTCAGAAAAACTACTCAGAGCTCCACCCTGTCATTTCTTTAAATCAAAAATAAGACGTTTAGAGCAGCACTGGAAAACAATTTTTTTAAGTTTTTTTTTAAGTCAGAAACTTTTTTGAAATCAACAACAAAAAACTTGAAAGCCAAGCAGTGAAAATTGCCTGGAAATAAAAGAATGATAAAAGGAGACATTTAGAATTAAGGTCAAAGGTCAGGGGTGACTAAAATGGGGGATTCCATAACAGTTAAAGCTCCATTTCTGCCTACTTTCTCCTTCTCCAGTTGGTGATTGGTGCCTTGAACTTGCTGAATCTTTGTGAGTGTTTTCCATATTTTCTCCAGGCTGGAGTCTCCAGGAGACTTAACTCCTCGGATCCTTACACGTAAACTACGAACACGTATAACTTCTACCCTCAACATTTATACAATTGTGTAATTATTCTAAAAATCTATTTACATAATTCATAAATCATTGTTGTTTTTTTTTATAGTAAATTAATTAATGTGTGTCTCCTTTCCTGTTCCTCCTTCCTGAATTCATCACAAACCTTAAACCAACCTGTGGGGATTATCATCATCAGCCTTTCCTTTTCGTCATAACACTTCGTCTTTACAATTAAACCCAAATTGCACTTAACTAAATTGCAATTAATTAGCCTTAAATTAGAAATAGAATAGTCTAAGATTTAAATGTTTGTAAAGGAAGGACGCCCGCCTATAAATCTACTCTCCAGCTTCCTTCTCCAGCAAACTCCAGCACACGCTCCAGGCATCGCTTTAGCTTGCTCTCAATCTCTCTTATTTAGAAAATTGAAGTTTTGTCCAGGATAGTAGAACTGGAGAACAAATATAAATTGGATTCCTCCTGTCTGTCAACATTACGTTACCGTTATACAATTAACGTTACACGTTCCGCTACGTTAGCCTTGCCATTACGTATACTTAAAATTGTTTCATCCCTTAACTCATCAACACTTTTATGTTTCGTCAATCATCATCCCAATCGTTATCAAACTTAAAAAAAAGGTCTAAGGGCTCTAACTTTTAGCTTAAGGGCTCAGCAAATAATAGTAAGTGGTAAACCTAAGGGAGTCAATTGAAATCTAAATGCGAAATTGAAGGGCTTCCTAAACTTTCATCCGTTTGATTGGTTTTGGACTCATTTGTTCTTCATTCCCACCATCTCTACCTCCACCACCTCCATCGCTGGAACTGATTACGCCTTCGTCCTCTTCACTCACAATTTCTAATTTCCCTTCTTCATCATCCTCTGAGCTCCTTTTCCTGGAGAGGTCAGCTGGAACATCTCCATTTGACGTGTCCATGGTTTCACCCAGTGACTGGAACCCATTGGCTCTCCCTGCCGATGAGCATCCAACATTACTCTTCTCCAGGGCTTCAGCGATTATCCGCTGCATCGTATAGTCGGACCCTGTCTCGGATTTTATTCCCTGTTGGTGGTGGTTGTTATTGGATAACCCCTCAGTCTTCATCCCTCCACCGCCAGGGTTCGTTAGGATGGGCGTGAAGGTGACTTTGGGCGGAGGTCGAGATACGAGTGAGAGCGGTTGGTTACAATTCACAAATTGGGATCCACTCCTGTTTGTGTAAACAAAGTCAAAAATAATTAAAATTTCAGGAAGAAAACAAGGACGGCGACACGTTTGTAAACAGAAGAGGTATCCCCAAATCAAGAGTTTGTTGTTGTCAATCGTTCAAAACTAGCAAGGAAATCAATAATTCCAACTGGAAATCGATGGAACGTGCAAGAAAAGAAGGTTGGACTTACGCAAATGGTGGAGTTCGGACAATGATTGCTTGATGTTGACCTTGTTGTGAGTTTCCTGACTCTTCATCTTGACGTACCAACACAATTGTACTGCCACCTATTTAAATGAAAAGGAGCATTTACAGAAAGTATTTTCTCCAGTTCTTGAGTTCGCGTGACACAACTGATTTTTGAAAACCGTGGAAATATTTCGACGATTTTTTCAAGTTGTAAATTTCTTCCTTACCAGTACTTTGATTGAGAACTGATTTTCCTTCTCCGTTGACTGGAGAAGTATCATTTGACTGTCCGTTTGAAGTTGACGAAAAACTGTGAGCACCGCCACCACAACCACTGCCCACGGAAATGACTCCCTTGGGTCCTGTATTGATGATCACTGAACTCATAGCACCTGCTGCCCCAGACATAAAAGAAATATTGTTACAAAATTATTTTTCCAGTACCTCCCTCCTCCAGTACCTGTTAATCTTGTTCGGTTTTTCAAGTTTCGTTCCTTACCAGGTTTGGGAGATGTAGGGGCTGACTGGATAACTTTAGGATGAGCGAAGGCATGGAGCGTAAGGGATGAGTGATGGGACATGTCTGGATAATGGGGTTCAGGTGAGCCTTCCCTCGATAAGCAATCCGGTGTTGCAAGGCCTCCCATGTGCGTTGGAGAGGCTGGAGCACTCCTGGACACAAAATCCCAAATTAGTTTCCCCACTCAAGTTCAATTCAAAACTTGTGCTGGAGAAACTTACCTGGAGGAAAGGGCAAACGGAGTACGAAAACAAGGAACGCCTCGCTGCCGCCTCCGCCGAAATGCCTGATCGATGAGTTTAGCTTCTGACTGTGGATCAATTCTCCAGAAGGACCCCTTCCCTGGTTCTTCTTGCGAACGTGGGACTTTGAGGAAATAGCGATTGAGAGACAAGTTGTGTCGGATCGAATTCTGGAAAAATAAACAAGAAAAAACGTGAGCTCAAAACATGGGTCACCAAGGTCAAGGTCATGGTCCTTACCTGCCATCCTTTGTCAGCTGTACGATAATAGGGATAGTGCTTGGTTATATAAGAGTAGATTCCGCTAAGGGTTAGTTGGTGATCAGGTGTAGACGCGATGGCTTGAACAATCAATTGGGCATACGAATATGGCGGTTTTCCATCATCCTGTACAAAAATCCAGAAATTATTCTCCAGTCCTTACAAATCACTCCAGAAGTGCTAAAATCCCAAAACCAAATTGACTCACCTCCTTGTCTCCACCACGCATTTCATGTGACCGAGCCGCAACCGCATGGAACGCCATTTGTAAATCTGCACCAATGTTCCGCCGAGCTGCTCCAGAGCCTGGACTTGCCGGACAGGAATTCGGGACGCTGAAATTTAGAAAAAGGGATCAGTCATTTAAAAAAAAC
The DNA here is from genome assembly GCA_034694825.1 of Anurida granaria. Classification (NCBI taxonomy): domain Eukaryota; kingdom Metazoa; phylum Arthropoda; class Collembola; order Poduromorpha; family Neanuridae; genus Anurida; species Anurida granaria. The sequence goes on from JAQIWD010000327.1 coordinate 13,326, forward strand.
GTTTCTGATAAGATTTTTGGGGAAAAATGATAATCATCAAGATTTCCAAAAGAGGAACTGATAAACTATGAGTCCTCTTGTCACATTTACAAGCAACGTGACTCACTTTGTGAGTTTTCTGCTGGTATTTCCGTGCCTTGTTTATAAGCTAGCTAACGTTGTTGACTAATTAAATGAACTTCTTGTTTATCACAAAACGAAATGAAAAAAAAAGGTTTTGTTTACAAAACCCAAAAAAAGACGAAAGGAAAAGTACCTAATGGTTCCAGTTGGTGAAGGGAAGGGACTGCTGTAGTGATCTCCAGGATCAGGGATGTTAATTTTGAGTGGAGTCGCATTCTTGGAGTGTCCAGATGAGGAAGAAGGGAGGTGGTCAGTATTCGAAAACAGGGGTGGATTTGGACTCCGATTGAATCTGGAAGTTGACCCACCGAAGCTCCCACCCACTCCCCCACCCCCACCACCGGAATTTATGGCAATGGGCTGGAGAATGTGACCTCCATGGGGTTGATTGATGAAATGGGGTGGGGGTGGTGGTGAATCCCGTTCAAAATCTCGACGTTCCCTTTTCACATTTCGAGAATTTGTCAAGGGCAGTGAGAAATCCGAAGGTTTAAAATGCGTAGTCCCAAAATGATGACCAGAAGATGAGGATGGGGCTTCCAGTATTGGTGAATTTGTTTTGGAATCTTCTGGATCCGTGTCAATGAGGCTCTCAAAAAAGATCCGACAAGAAGTGGATGGGAATCGGAAAGCACATTTTGAGGGGAGAGGATGTGGGAATTGACCCTTCCTCTGAAATGTCCCATCAACAAATATTCCATTCTTCCCTAAACATGTCATGTAGAAATGGGGTGGGTCATAGCGGATCTCAATGTGACGACGGGAGACAAAGGAGGAGTTGCCCATGTTGACATCAACAGTTCCACTGGATGAATTTCGTCCAACTACAATTCTTCTACTTCGGATCAAGTACTCAAAGTCTCGCGTTTCGAGGCGGGCAATTGGGGATTTTGTATTCATGAGATGGTCGGATGACCAACTCATCCGTCGCGGCATTTCAGCCGTCATGGGCGTGGCTTTGAGGGCTAGGAGGGCAAGGGCATCGTGCTCCACGCTCGTCATCCCCATTGATGCCATCTGAAATGAAAAACAAGGAAAAATTCATAAATTCAATCATTCAGAACCAGAATTAAGCAAAACCCATTAGGATCAATGGGAAATTGGATTTGAAAAACTATCAACACTAATTACTATTTTATAAAGCGCATTGCATAAAGAAAGGAGGAGGAGTTGCTGATCATTAGTAATTCATCACCATCGCCGCAAAAGCCTCAACCTCTCTCTGTTGTCCAAGTGCGGTCGGCTCGTGGCCACTCAAGGTCACCGGGACACACAAACAAAAAGGAACATGACATGGACATGACAAGCTCAAAATATCAACAAAACCCCTTGATTCATTCATGGTGTAATTACTTTGCTTTCCAGCCCATTGCTGCCGCTGCCAGTAGTTTCCTGCTTGAACTTTTTGTATTTCATCAACATCTTTGCTCTGGTTTTTGGCAGTGGTCAAGAACCGTGCAGTCCCAGGTGAACGGTTTCACGAAATTCCGGTAATGACGACCGCGGCGGTGCGAAAACCGTGACCAGTTGCTACTTTTCCTGGAGTGAGTTTACTCACAAGTTGGCCGGACTAATTCAACCTAGAGACAATTGGACAAGGTCGATAAGACGAAAACCGCAAACACACACAGAACCTCACTCACTGTCCAAGTTTTGCAGGCAAGGAATCAGAAGAAGCGTCTGGGAATCCAGCACTCAAATTTTCTGGAGCAATCGGCCTACTCGCCGGAGCGGGTAAGTGTACTGGAGAGTTAAAGAAAACAGACTGGAAGAGCTACGGCTGGAACTAGGCAAAAGTGAAGAGTTTAAGCGAAGGAAAGCGCCTCCGTCCTCCCACCGTACCTTCCCCAATGATGTTGAAAGTGAAGAGTTCACTACTCAGGCAGCGTAGTGACTTGCTATGTGAGAATTGTCCTCTTCAGCCCCAGGATAATAAAAGGCACTCGTAACACGGTGGTGGTGGTGGTCCGACGGACGGGTAGTGGCTATGTGAATCCTATTTAGCACAAAAACAGTCAAGGTCGAATAGAGCACCGACTATAAACATGGATACACACTTCCCCAATAACATTCACCCACTGGGCCAAAATACGCCGTGAGACAGTAGGCTTAAGCGTTCATACATACATACTCTCCAACATTGTATTTGTATCATCAGCGCTACAGAAGAGGGAACTGAAACTGGTCCGTCCAGGAGGAGGAAATCTATTTATCCCAATTTCTACATAAACATTTCTTGTACCCGTGGAGGGGGAACATGGCCACTCGGCCTGCCAATTCCTAAATGTAAACAGACGGAAAAAAAAGTTCAGGGTCAGAGCTCAGATCTCATTCTCTCTCGCCATTTATTTGCATGTGCAAAATCCTCCTGCCATTCCGCTCTGCCACTCCGCTCCTCGGTTACCAAAACAAGACTCGTATTAGCAAAATCTATTTGCTAATAGTCTCCCTGCACGCGCTTGCGTTGGGGTCTAATTAAAAAACTAAGTGGGATGATAAGAGCACCCAGATAATCTCTGGAATTGTGTAATGACAACGAGGGGGTTTTTACTGAAGGCAAACTGGACAATAAATAAACGGGCCAGAGCCCCACCCCCGGAATAATGTGGGGGCAGGGCCAGCGCCTCTTCCGTTAGTCGCCTATTAATAATTGTACGCCACAAAGTGTTTGTGTGCACACTGGAGAGAATCCATTTAAAAATCAATTGAGATAAAAGTTCCACCTTTCCATGTCAATTTACTTTGATGGAAACCCTCTTTGCACACCGTTGCTAACCGACCACCACCACGTCACCTCCCCATCGACCCGCCTTGTGGTGGTTTGTCGAAGGTAGAAAAGTGGTCGTCCTTAACAACGTGTAAAGAACAGAGGAGGTGGGGTTGCGTTGAAAGCAGCAGGTAGAAGAGAAAATCGAGTTAGGAACTTTCTCCTCATCATCCTGTTGCTTTTCCCTGATTGGTTCTCGGCTTAAATATCCTTACAAAAATCCGTAGGAAGCATTCTGATGTACGGATTCTGAAAACTTTACGAGAGCCGGTCTGTTAGGTTCAGTCTGTGCTAGAAAGAATGTGGGATGAGTAGCTCCCACGTTCCAAGCTTCTCATCACCATAACAAGATCAGACAAGATCAGACAGGATTCGGTCGAACAGTGGATATGGACAGATAGAACATGACTCCAGACTTGTAAACTCATTTGTACACTCAAAAACTTTCTTTTCGAGAAAGTGAAAAGGAAAGTTTCTGGAGGGCACCCGGGTACCGTCTTTCTGTATCCGCTGCCGCCGTGGCGCGGTCCCTGGGGAATCATGAGGAGAGCATGATCCTTTGACCTTTTAAAATTTCAAAGGTACTTACAACATCTAATGAGGAAACTTAAAAGGGAAAAATTTCACAAAGGTTTCCCTTGTAACTTGTATCAGTTTTCAGTTGCGGGATTAATTCATGCGAATTAATTGGCAGTCCAACCTGATTCGTGGAATGATGCTGCCTTAAAATAATGATGAAAGTGTCATGTTCGCTTGTGTTGTGTCATGTTGGAAACGGGTAACTGTGCCACGTGTCAACCCTTGCCTTAATTAGAAACTTTAAATTCATTTGCTGTAGCAATATGTAACGAGAGAATTAATGAGTAAAATCATGAATAAACTGGAAACTGCTCTACAGTCTACACGGTTCAAAGATTTCATTAGAAATTGAGTAAACAAGTCGAATGGATGGGCATGACCTTGACACGTGACCGTTCCCAGTCCATTCCCGTGTTTCCTGTTCTCCAGAATGAGAGCACTACTGACAAATATTGCATTCTAATTGCCGATCGGCGAACAGTTAATGTTGAGTGCAGTCTGCAGCCATTGTTTTGATACCCGAGGACGTTTTATGAGCTAACGGTGGGTGGTGGCTCCCCCACCTCTTAAACAAACAAACGTAACGTACGTGACCTTGAATCCTGAAACTAAAACCAAATACAAACGTGGCCGTTTCGTAGCATGGTTGAGCAATCAGCGTGTTAACGTTTGAATTTCGAGATTGTATGTGAATCTAAATCTGACCAAACTTAATTATTGACCTTGTGTTGCATGCATGATAGTAAACAAATGCTATGCTTGATTTATGGAGCGAAAATCGAGAGAGATGATCTATATTCTAGAAGAATCTTAAGACCTTACCTTGCGTGGAATCCTTTCGTAATTGACTCCTGGACAATGGAAGTAATTGACTGTTGATAATTGATTAATTCCTCCTCTATTGATTCGTTGGTTGTACAGATATTGGGAAGTTTGTGTTGTTTGTTGTTGAATTCTGTTGGATTCTGCTGGAAATGGATTAATTATGTCGTGGTATCTCCCTGCAGAATCACGCAGCCTCCACTCTTGTCGAAACACAAACAGAGAAGAGAGGCAGAGAAAACCACGCTCTGTTTACCATAACAAAACACACCCGCCAACGACGTCCCGCAGGAGGATGGCGAAAAAATATACAGTAAATATAAAAATAATCATCAATGTATTGATTTATTCCAGGGTGGGTCCCGTGATTCTTTGAGCTGTAAATGCCCTGATTTATTCCAAAACAACTTAATTTGTTCACAAATATTCAAAACTTTAAAACCGGGGTAATAATTTGTTATCAATTTATCAAAATTTATATTGTTTTATTTGCAATAAATTTTTGGTTACTATGATTTTATATTAGTTTAATTTATTTTATAATTATAATAATAATAAGTTTATGTTTATTTTTTAATAAAAGATAAACGACTAAATATATATTTCAATAATTAATATTTCTTAAAAACTAAATTTTAACACAATGGGCGTTGTAAAACATTTCCAGAGTTTATACAGAATCAGTAAGCTCCGCAATGAAAGTCATGGATGGACTATAAATGATATATGGCAGTTCAAGGTATACTAAAAGGAATTATTAACATAAATTTAAGAAATATACTTACGCAAAACCGGCGAAAAACTTACGTATTTATTGACGAAAAACTGACGTATATAGTGATTTATTCTGCGCCTTTTTGCACTGAAAGTGCTGGAAAAGGTATACTTTTTTTTTTAATAACACCAAAAAACTTACGTAACTACGTATTTATAAGTACGAAATACTCCAAAATACTGAAAAAAAAACTCTTCGTTAAAACTCTCTTCAGTATATAACTTGTTAGCTTATAATTTCAACTATTAATCAGAATTCCAAAATGGTTTTATGAAAATTAATTTTCACAGTAGCACAAATTTTCGAATTGCATGTGTTTTTATCGACTTTAAGTACTTTTTGCCCCGAAATTATGGAAAAGAGTATAACCCCTGAAAGACTTACAATAAATATTTTAAGTAGGGAGTGTAGAAGAGAGAGGGAGAGGAAATACAGCATTAAGGCCTTATCAGTTGGTCAGCTGAGTACCCAACGCGTCATCGTGTAGGTTGAAAAGGGAGACTGGAAAAAAAGTTATACAGCAGACGCGTCATGGATGACGAGTTGGGTAACTCAGCTGACCCACTGATAAGGCCTTAATGCTGTATTTTCTCTCCCTCTCTCTTCTACACTCCCTAATTTTAAGTATGAAAACACCCAAAATATTGAAAAAGTGTTAAAAAAGTACGTTCAATAAATATCTTGTCTCGACAAGTAATGTGCAACTGAACAGTTGACCAGGCTTGAGATACCGTAGTCTCGGTTGTTACCTGGCGTTTTTTGAAGGGGAAAGCGCCCCCTTCAAAAAACGCTAACAAAGGGTGGTAGTTGAGCTAATTATTTGAGTGGCGATCAGGATTAAATCAACTTCATTTCTTAAAAGTATAACACTACTGTAGCAGTAAATAAATATCGAATTCAAGCAAACCTGTGTAGCACCAACACATTTGGCGAATATTAACTAAAAAATAAAAAATAATTAACATTTTCAATTATACTAAAAAACAATACGGGAATTCATTTCGTATGTTATTGTGTGCGAGGCGTAGTTGGTGTTGATTCCGGAATGATCTCTTGTTTGTTTTCACTTTCTCCAGGAAGAGAGCGAAAGGAAGAGAGATTCGCATTCCACATTCCGTAAATGTTGAGGAAATGAGGCGAGGGAGGGCGCTCGGCTCCACAAAACATTCAAAACGAGGACGCTACTCTAAAACAATCGTTCCTTCAAATCTCCTTTAAATCTCAACCAAATTAAATTAATTAAAAGTAAGCATCGAATTCCATTGAAAGACTTCAAAGACTCCAAGATTCCAACACACCCCACCATTCTATTGTTCTTCCTCAACGCTTCATTCTAAGTAGCAATTCTGCTATGATTGACCAAATGAGGTCAAATTCTGAGCAGTTCTAAGGTCCCTTAATACTTTTCAACCCAGAAATTCCTAAACATTTTTCTGGAACTACCATGGAATAGTAGCCCACAGACATGGAAAATCAAAAGTTTGCAAAGAATTGAGGTAACTGGAAGTCGGTTTTAATCAAACAATGCATCAACTTCACAATCGATTGTTGACATAAATTCACAAAATGACAACCAAATTTTCGTACTAAATGACTATTATTTTTTCAATTCCTTGTCAAATTCCTCAACTTCCATCCATTATGATTAAATTTCCTTGAGCATCCGCATGAGGTCCCATCATTTTTTTCCGTCTTTCCCATCCGTCTTAATTTTTGCACCTCATTTTCTAGGATTCATCCTGGAATTTACGAGATGAGTCAGTTGACTCTCAGAGACTCTGAGGAAGGTGGAGTCGTGTGTTTGGAAGAATGCAGGACGTAAGGTAGGATGACGAAGGTTCAGATTATGAATCCCTATCCCCTTCTCATCGCATCTCATCCCAATCCTTTTGGGCTATGAGCTCGGATATGAATGAGATTTGTAATTGTAAAGTTGTTGATTGGAGGTAACGCGTAGGTCCAGGAGCAAGTCTTCCCGAGGTATTCTTAATGGGTCTTCTTCCTACCCAATAATAATGGGCGGTGTGTTCTGCCTTGCCTTTGCCTCGTTCCTGAAGATGATTACCGAGGAGTCGGATGGTCTTAAGAGGAGACAATGGAAGCCAAAGTGGCTTGCCTACGGCCAACTTGGAAGGAGCGTGGGAACGGACAGATTCTCAGATTCTCACAATCCCAAAAGAAAAAGAAGACACATGTACCCGAACCTTGTTTACCAAACCACTTCCATCATCATCCCTCCCATCGCATCCCATCGTAAGGCCAAAGAGCCCCCTGCCCATTAGTCAGATCCACAAAAAAGAGACCTTCCACACTCGCCATGCCTCAGGTCACCAGCATCACTACCATCCTTCCTTAAAGACCTGTGCCGTCATACTCACCTGTTTTTCATACCCTTGGCCAAAAGCACGTGACCAATTAGGATTGGACGACTCACTTTTCTCTGCTTTGCTCCTCTGAAATTCCCACAGAGTTTATGCCAAATCAGAAGGGGAAGCGTGACCGGTCAAATGGATTCAATCACAACTTTCAATAAAATCTGACGAGTAGTGACGGGTGAGTGGCTTCTGTTGAAAGTGCCTCGGAGAAAACGCCGCCGCGGCGTCCAATCGTGATTTTTCACGTTTCCAATCAATAAGAGATGAAATTTATGGGGGGGGGTGTGATCTTGAATTGTATTGTTTTCCGTATCTCACCCCCCCCCCCCCGTGTCCAGGGGAGGTTGTGGTCCAAGCGTTCACTGAGGTCTCTCGTCACGTAATCAAGGCGAGTGTGTCCATGATGATAAGTGGGGAGATAAATTCCAGATCTAAAACAGAGTTCTGGAGAACTGGAGAATTCAGTTTGGAAGAGGGATGACATGACCTGATGTCTGGATTTGGAAAAAAAATCAATCACCGGAGGACGTCAATCCCTGGAATAATCCTGCTGGAAAAGTCAACAATTTCCTTGAAAGTGTGCAGAGGAACGTGCAGATTTGGAAGGAAATGATGCCTCCAGTCTCCAGTCGGAGTTATTAGCGAGTACGACGCTTCCAGCGCCAGCACACTCACCACTTGTTTAATCAACTGCGTCGATAAAAACATGCGGAAATTGGTATTGCAAAACTTGCTCGAAAATTTTAGTTTTCTGGCGTTTTTTTACGTTTTTTAAAACGACGTTTATGTACAATGGGTTTGGAAATTCAGAAATTCAGAAGCAGAAAAATCAGATTGTTTTGCTTGAAGCGTGATTGAAAATTTTCATAAAATTGTATAACTTTTGAAAAAAAAGTCAAAGTTATAACTTCGAGTCTTGTGGTTTCAGCAAAATCACTTATTTTCACCCAAGTTTTTTAGTTTCTTGTCCTTTGTCCATAATTTTCAAAAAAGGCCCGAAACCCGAGTTCCAGAAAACTCAAAATAATGAAAAAAAAAAATTCAAAGCCACAAATAGTTTTTTTTCTGCTGAAATTTTTAATGTCAAAATTTTAAAAGGAACTTTGTACATTAGAAAGAACGTAGGGGTCATTCCAAATTTTGACTCTCTGTTTTTCCTTTTTCCGTAAAGGAATCACAATTTCCAACTTTCTTTTTGATTTTGATTGTCCAGGACGCATTTCCCGTTAGTTTAGGTTCAACTTGACTTAATTTTTTAAATAAAACTAAAATTATATTCCTAATTTTAAAATTACAAAATGAAAGTTTAACCATTTGAAAGAACACTTGGGAAAGACTTACAAAAGTAACAAAGGAAGTGAATTTCATTGATTTTCGTATCCTATTGTTGATTGATTGATTGTCATTCAACGCTTTCTTGTCTTTTTTCATTTTCAAAAAAAAGAGTTAACTAAATCCCTTAATTACGGAAATTTAAATTAAAATTTCATAAATTAAATAAATTAAAAATAAAATTTTGTGGAATAAAATGTAAATTGACAAGGCACTCCCTTAACTTTCCCCACCTGGATTCCTGACACGTTGAAAGTTGTGGGATACAAATTGGTCACTTTGGGATGAAAGACACTTTTTTGCGATGAATGGACGGGAGTTGTTGACCTCCTCACCAAGGTCGCCAGACGGAGCCACTGGAGAGGTCAAAGGGTTCATCACCCATTGAGGTCATGGCACTCAGAGGGAGGTGTCCAGGGAATCCCTGGAGAGGTGACCTTCCGTGCCCCTGGACTCCCTGGAGAAATTCTGGGCGGAAATGGATGGACTGGAGATGAGCGGGGGTGGGTTGAGCTTGGATTTTATTTCCTGGAGAATTTGACCCTGCGAGGGGTGATGATGGAGGGGTGTAGTTATTGATGACGAGGGGGGATGACCTTGGGGGACTTACACCGCCCCTTGGACCACCTTGACCTTCGACCCTGATGCACCCGTCGAGGTGTGACAAGAGACGGGCAGAGACTCCAATGTCAATGGCCGAAGGGATGGTCGTGATGTACTTGGCTACTTCGTTGGCACAATGGGAAAATCCTGCACGAAATCGGTCATGGGATGAGGACTCACTCAATTGTTGGGCTCGGCGAAGCTTGTGGAGGTGACGGACAGTAAGTTCCAGGACATCTGCTTTCTCCAGCCTGGAAACACTTTCACCCTCGGCCTGGAGCGCACCGACCAAGAGTTCCTTTAGTTCGTCCAGGCACCGATTGATTCTGGCCCGACGCTTCCGCTCCAGCATTGGTTTCATTACCTGGAGAAAGTAAAAAAAAATCAAAATTCAGTTCAATTGCCAATGGACGGGATTCAAAAACCCAAAAATTTCACAAAAGTCCCCAGAATTTAAAACTAATCCACCCGAAAAAGTGTCCCAAAATTTTCGAAAAACTGGGACGAAAATTCCAATACAAGCCAAAATTACTGGAATTTATTGTAAAATTCAGCTAAAGTCGTTTCAAAATATTAGAAAATTTTCAGAAAAATTCAAACAAAACTTTTCAGATTAGCGATCAGTGAGAGAAGCTGAGAGATTTGGGAGATGAGATGAAGATTTCAACTGAGAGATTTCAAAAAGTATAAAAAATATCTTTAAATTCAGGCGAGCGAGAGAAAGACGAAAAGAGTACAAGTGGAATTTTTTTTTATTTAGAAAAAAGTTTTAAAAATATAAAAAATGCAACAAAAATCCAAACTTTTTTAAAAGTTTGCAAATTCACCGAAAAATCTAAACAAATTCACAAGGGTTTCTCCAGGGCATTTACAGCTCAAAAATTACCCGCCCTGGGTTTCTCCAGGGCGGGTACATTTCAAAGAATTTGATATTTGTTTTGAATGTTTTTGAAGTTTTGAAGGTCCCGTGATTCTTTGAGCTGTAAATGCCCTGGGTTTCTCCAAATTTCCAAATTTAAAACAAAGATCCACCCAAATTAAAAATGAATTGTTTGGAAAATAACACAAAATATCACAAAAGTTTAACCGAATTCCATAAATTTTCAAAACTTTTCAAAGACGGTAATTGAAATGGTTGAGCAAGTAATTAAAAACCAGGGTTGTTATTTTTAGCGCTAATAACTATTTCATAGCGCTATTTAGCAATTTTAGCAAAAATTGGTGCTAAAAACGCTAGATGCTAAAAATTAAAGCACC
>JAQIWD010000328.1:0-23952 GCA_034694825.1 Anurida granaria
TACCTCACACCACTTTGCAAGTAGAGCTAACATACCGTTCATAATCAGTGTTTGAAGCATCAGCGGCCACGCACATGGAATTCCCTGCACAAATTCCCATTGTTCTTCCCTGACCCCACAGACGCATCTATGAAAACGTAGATAGAAATTAAGCAATTTGCGGGAGACATTGTTGGGTGGGAGGCAGGTTTTGCTAACTTGAAACCAATGTCTCTGTTTGGGCCAACAAGGGAAGCATACATCCCCTGCGGCGAAAACGTCGGGTAAAGATGTGTGCATCCAGTCGTTCACACATACACCCTGCTCCCGGTCTTTCAGTCCTGGAAAGAAGTCGGCATTAGGCAATACCCCAGTGGCGGATAGAATCCAATCGACGCCGAACCTCTTCCCATTGGTTAACTCTACATATGTCCGCCAGTTCCGAGCTTCTGCAATTTACGAGAAACAGAAAATAAGAACGAATGAACGAATGAACGTTAGCTTCATCATACCATTCGCTTCATCAGTTCCAAATTCAGCAGCAATGAGATCATAATGGACATGAGGTGCAAAGAGACGCTGAACTTCGGTGGCGTATTGAATGTTTACACTTTTACTTCCTGCCAGCCCACGGAGGAGGAAGTCATTGTGCCAGTCTGGACCTAAGGCACTACCTCCACCACCACCACCACCACTGGCAAAGACGCCACCAGGATCTCGATCATTGCCAAATATTCCTCCTGTTTTATACTTTAATCGTTTGGAAATTGTAGGACCCTGTTCACATTCTTTCGGAGACTCTTGACATGACTCCAAATACTGTTTCGAGGAAAGGAGGAAACAAGCCGCTCCGTTGTCAAAATAATGCGAAGAAATTGAAGAATCCTTGATTGACCATACAATCTCCACATTTTTGGCTTCGTACCTGTGAAAGGTTAAGTATAACAAGATGTGTTATTGCAAGGCGTCCTATAATAGGACGCCTTGGTTATTGACACTACCAATACCACTGACAGTTAAGCATTAGCTTCTTGTCTCACACAAATTCTGTTGCAATGCCTCCATTGCCGACTAGAAGAACTCGTTTCGTCTGGGAAAGAAACAGTGAGATTTTGGCAACTGAAGCCGTGTCACGAATCCCCAAAATGTGATCCGCAAAGTCGTAACCATCGAATTGCTTGAAGGAAATTAGATTTGGTGCGCCTCCGCTGCAAATGCACAGGAACTCATACCTGTACGACTCCCCTTGCTCGGTTGAAACAATCTAAAAACATTCCTGAGCTGATTATTCCAACTCCGTCGTATTTATCCAGATACAATACTAAACTCACATGTTTCACCTGATCCAAACTGATAACTCTGTCACGGACAATGGCCAGCATCTGATCCACGTCTTTAAACGTCTCAAACGTCTTTTCAACCACAATGAAATCTTCAAGGTTCAGTGTGATACGGTTTACTTTGGAAGCGGCCTGTACAACATCAGATTCCGTGATCATCAATATACTTCCCACATCGTCGCCTGATCTAATCTGAAACAAAACAAAGAAGTCTAGTAAATAGAGGCTGGTAAAATGGATTCGTGATTCAGCACTGCTAAACAAATATGAATTGTCAGGATTTTTGAGAAAAATTAATTTAATTAAGCTTCACAAAAGACCCGTGTCTTTCTTACTTTCTCCACCACCGAAACTCCTGTAATTCCTCCTCCAATGATGACATATTTGAAGGACTTTGGGTTCTGCGTCTCTTCTTCGTCAACCTCCATCTAACAACACTGGTAATTAAATATTAACGTTACAACGAAACGAAACAAGATTATCCGTGGATCGTGAATTTCACTTTACAAACATCATCCTGATCTCCACAGCTGATTGATTTCGCGGGCGAGGAAAAGAAGGCACTTCTTCCCGCTAATTCCTTTTACTCCCCTGACTCTCAGAAACAAGCAAATTAATTTTCATATTAACTTTTCACAAAAATTATCGAATTAAATTGTATTGCAGGGTTTTTATTTAGAACACACAAAATCAATTGGCGTGTCCAACTTATTTAGAAGTGACAGTTAAATCTAATTATTAGCTCGCAGAAATGTGACCTTAGAATTTAACGCGTAATAAAGAGCCTTAATTATGATAAAATCTATACCTAAATAAATTAAGTCAGGTTAAAATTATAGCGCTTACATCCTATAGTCCTCAAATAATAATAAAAAAGTCTATTTTTAGCTCGAAGATTCTGCAGGAGGTTGGAAAGGTCTCCAGCGAAGTGAAGCAGGATCGATCTGCTTCGTCTCTCCTCGGCGTCGAACTCGTTCTAAATACTCTTCCAGAACATCCTGCTTCTTCAGAACAATATGCTTCCCTTTCCAGTATTTTAACATTCCCAAAAACTGTAGTGTTGATATCAAATCGCCACTTGTCACTCCCAATTCGATACTCAAATCTGAAATTATCCGTCCAAATAACGAGGCGTCATTAAACTATTCAGCGGAATAATCAAAAGTTGAGGAAAATCGAGGATGTTACCTTTCACGACCATATCCTTTGTCGCACAAGCGCACATACGACGTAACACGGCATCCTTCCAGTATGACCGGTAGGAAATTAATCCTAAATCCGACAATGGCTTCTCTGAAAATAATTTAGATCATGAGCATTATTAGAGTTGTGGAGAAAACGCTGCAAGGAACGAAGAATTTCTTTCTCATTCTCTCATTGGCTGAATTTGTGACGTTGCTTATGCATGAGATCTGATACTTACCTGGAGAACCCACTTTGCCTTCTACTCTCGTCAATAAATAACCTGAAATATTCAAAATACAACTTTAGAACATCGAAACTCCCACCAGGGCAGGGTTAGCAGCTCTCTCGCCAGTGAGAAAAAAACTTACTAAAGTCTATAAGCAGTCGGCCGAACCCTTTTCTTTGGTACGGGGGCAGAGTGAGTATGCATGACACATTGTAATTCAGGAATGAATTCTTTTCCTTGGAAAAGTAACCGACGAGGTGACATCCCTGAGAGTCTACGACTGTCATGACATAGAATAGGAAAGGGTCGACATCCAAGTAAAGCGTTTTATGATCAAGGAAACACTTCGCCAGGAGGCAGAGATTCTGGCAGTAGGACTTCTGAGTCTTCCCATCAACTTCCCACACTGACAGCCGGTCCTTTCTAAAATTGCCACAATGAGTACGTGGTTAAGTAATGCGTTAAATGCCGTGTCAATTCTAAAATCAAGTAGCGTCACCTGTAGATTTCGTCTCCAGGTGGGTGTCTCCAAACGCATTTCGCGCAATGTCTTCGAAGTACGGTTCCACTTTGTACGGGTTTTAGGCAGAACTCACAAATGAAGAGTCTCCTGGAAGTAATAACATTCTTGGAATGCATGTGGAAGACAAACTTTCCAGGGTACTTTTATATGGCGATTTTCTAAAAAATTAAATTATGGGAAACCATTTACGTACTTTACATGGCAAAGCGGTTCTGGATAAGGGCTTTCACACCAGCACGACATTTCGAACTTCCCAACGGCTATCGACCGGTATCCAATCCCTTCGCTCTGCTCTTCTTCAATTTTTCCTGCTGCTCCAGAGCTGCAATAAAGGAAACCATTAAAGTGTAAACTCTACCAAAAGAAAATGAGTCTCGATATTTGATGCGGTCAGGACTTACAGCGCATCTACCCAGAGACCCGAGTCGTACTCCGTACAGAGACCTAAATGAGGATTAATGGGTAAGGAGTTTATGAGATACCAATGCAATTGAGTATGCGATAATTTGATACTTGCCATCCTTGGTATTTTTTTCTTTGAGATCCTTCAATTTGGCTACCCAACTTTTTGCATCATGAGAAAGCTTTGTTGGCCTTTTCTGATGAGGATTCGTGATGTTGTAAACTTTCTTCCTTTCATTTTCGCGAATACGACGCTCTTCAGCATTTTCCTTATTATACAATGAAAAAAAAAAGTTGATGTAAAAATGGTGCTCCTAGACTGTCAATCAGTAATCTTACCTTGCATTCCTCAGGTGAGAATCCTTGATACTTTGGGCAAGTTGAAAGCATGGAATGAGAGGGATACTTCCCACTGAGATGACCCGATGAGTCACAAGTAGGAAACGGACATCGCCTCTCCCTATCCACCGGTTCATCGTCATCTTCGGTGGTTCTCCGTGGTTTTAGGGACGTCTTTGTGGGGACCCGGGTAAGTACTCTGTTCTCATGTTCATCTGAGGCCGAATAGTCACTTTCCCAGTGAGTAAGTTGTGGAGAGGATTTAACGACCACACTGAAGTATACAAATAGTTAGTGCTTATAATAAACGAAAGCAAAACAAGGAAATACGACAGCCTTCAATTGTACCTTTGAGTAAACATTGTGGTTGTCGGAATTGTTTTGCTCTTCACGGTTCTTCTCCGAGTAACTGGTCGCTTGCGAGACGCAGACTTGGGGGAAGATCCTCCTTCGGCATTGCTTTTCTTTTCCGATGCACTGCTTGAGTCAGACGATGATCCAGAACTGGAGCAGTTGCTACTCCCTCCAGTTCCTGAAAGAAAAAACAAATTCCAAAATATTTCTCAAGTGAGGACGGGTCTTAGAATTTATTTTCTCATTTCTACCAGCAAAGCTATACAAAAAATAAAGGTTACTAAATGGTTAATACCTGATAACGCAGAGCTTGACGTGTGATTCTCCGTGGCTCGGTGCGATGAAGCAGCAGGCTTCTTCTTATCCCTAGGGGCACTACTAGCAGTACTACTTGCACCACCACCGGTTGATTTCTTAATGGAAGAAAGTTGTGCTGTTCCTTTTGAGTTTGCCATGGAATTTGGCTTCTTTGGTATCGCTCTCGTTGGTTCTGATTCCTCGCTCGAATTGTCACTAAAGATGCTTTTCAAGATCAACTTCTTCTTGTTAGCGCTGCTGGAGGATTTTGTAGTTGAGGAGACCAAATTGGTATTTAATTTAACGGGAGGCTTGGAGGGAGCAGATGATGAAGAGGATAACTTCTTCACCGGGTTGAGGTTGGTGACTGTTCCTGAGTTTTTGGACGTTGTAATTATGGAAACTGTTGGGGGTTTACTCCCCACCCGTTTCACTGGTTTCGTCACAGTCGTTACAGTGGTCTCCGATTCTGGATTCAAAGATACGACAGTTAAATTACATTAAAAATTTATTTAGAAAAAATTAGGTTTACCAGAACTATCAGCAGCAAGGCTTTTCTTTCTTGAAGTACGGTGAGCTAACTTTGTTACGGATGCGGTCTTTGCTTTCGCATTTTTAAAAGAACCACTGGTGACATGTGAAGTGGAGGCTTTAGGGTTGGGAGCGGAAGATAGATTCCCAGTTCGTTTAATATTTGATGAAGATGGGGGAGGGATCGGTTCCTTGTTCTTCACTGTTCCAGATAATTTACTCTTGGCGGATGTTTTTGATTGCGTCGTTGAGTTGCTCCTCCTTGATCGCTGACTTGCTCGACTGATCTTACTACCCCTTTCAAAGCAAAAAATAAACAATTAATGAGGTTACCAACAATCAACATTTTACATCAGCTTAGCTTGAGAAACAGAGGAAACATACTGAGATGCCTCTGTATCTGAGGAACTTGAATCCGACCCAGATCCAGAAGATGAGGAAGACGAAGATCCAGAGCTGGATGACCCTGACGATGAAGAGCCGGAAGTCCGACCACTGGAAGCTGACTGTGACCTGGAACGCGTCATACTCATTCAGGTGTCCAAGTAGTTACAGCCGCGACTTCACAAAACTCCTTGATTCCTTTTGCAAAGTAAAAAGCTAAATTTAGTAGAGCGTCAGATTAATCACAAGAAAGGAATGAAAGATTTTATAAACTTACGTTTTCATAATTTTCATTCGAGTTTTCAGCCGCCTTCTGGTCTGCTGTTGCTCTTTCATCAGTTCGTTCTAGATGAAACTGTAAATAAATAAAAATAAAAGGTAAATTTGGTTAAGGCGATTAAAATCTAGGTTTGTCTAAAGTATGTCCCAACGCCTTACATTAGTTAAAACGGGGAAGTAGGAAAGCAAGATTTAGTGAAGAATGCTGAAGATCAAATAACTCACCAAGTACTAAACTGAGCAAACTTTGTGTGTTTACGTATTAGGTCTAGGTGATCCCCGTGTGTTACACTGTTGCACATCAAAGTAAAAGCAGACACAACAGTACAGGGACGAGGACGAGGAAGCCGATGGCGAGGAAGGGATAATCAAATGTCGGGAATTCGGAATTCGGAATGTGTGGAATTCCTTATCTCGTGTTTATGCACTTGAAAATGAAGAGTGAAAGTAAAGAGTAGCAGCAACTGTGTAGCGCAGCAGCAAAATAAAACTTAGCCCCAGGAAGAGATGGTTGCGACCGCAAGATTTAGAACAAACTTATGCAGAAATCTCACAAATTCAAACAGAATGCAGAAAAGTTAACGAGCTAATGAAAATGGTAGAGTCTATTGCTTAATATGAAACCATTAAAACTGCAACTTTATTTAGTATTTAAGGTCTCCTAACAAAGTATTTAACGTGACAAATCTTGCGGAGTGTCACTTGTGTGATCTGGCGCCTGATTTCTGGAGACGAAAGGGAATGTCAGAAAGTGAAATTTTTATTCCTATCGAATTCCACACTCAATTGCATTTTGCAGTAGTCTCAAATTGTTTTGATTTTTCTAATTAAATTCTCACCAATCTAGAAGGAATAATCATTCAGAATGAGTTCCCCTACTGATATTAATCTTGGTGATAGTGATCTCAACAATATTCCACTGGCCGACGATGACCCTCAAGGTAAAAGAAAAGTGAAAGTTTAGCATTTCAGGAATTTAATTTTGTTCCAAAACTGGTTGAAAGCAGAGTACTAAAGCGTTTGCTTGCATTCACTTTGGTTGACCTTTTCAATTTTCTTGAGTTTGATCAAATTTAAGAATTTTTCTATCTTTAACCTGCCGTTTATGCTACTACCTTGAGCTCGTCTGCCAGTTGCTCTTTTTTGAAAAAGAAACCCTTCGCCTCTATCCTCTATGCAAAGCTTATGGGGAGGGGGGTTTCATTTTCAAAAAAAGAGCAACTGGCAGCCGAGCTCACAGGCTAAATGTTATATTTCAGCGGTCATTCCTGATAGCGAAGCGGAAGCAAGTGGATCCTCGAAATCATCCTCAGATTTAAACCTAGTCGGACTCTCACGAAAGTTTGACTCAATTCCATCTGTATTTACGCATGATAGCTTGTCCAGCGCTGGTATGTTATATCAATTTGTTTCCAATTTTGTAAAGGTGTTGAGGGCGAAAGTTTAAATTGTGACGTAAATTATTTTAAAGATTTGGATCCAGACGAACAAGAAGAAAAGGCTAGACTAATAACTCAGGTCCTGGAACTTCAGAATACTTTGGATGGTAAGCGAATGGATCCGAAACTATAGTTAAGTTCCCAATTAGGTTTAGAGTTCATGTGAATTAACTCTTGCAGATTTATCCCAGCGTGTGGACACGGTACAGGAAGAAAACTTAAAACTGCGATCTGAAAATCAAGTCCTTGGGCAATACATTGAGAGCCTGATGTCAGCTTCTAGTGTTTTTCAGCCCACTTCACCGAAAACAAAGAAGAAGTTGGGTAGGTAATTGTTGGAATCTGGAGCAGTCATTTACAGACTCAAAAGCGGAAAGCATTGCAATGCACCAATTAAATAGAAGACTCATGCTTGTCGACGGACCTGGTCAGCTAGTGCACTAATTTCAGCATCAATAATGACGGTTTATTCCCATTCATTATATTTAATGGAATTTAAAATAGTCAATTTAGAGTACTTCCATGCATCGACTCGATCGTGGGATTGAAATTTCTTTTTCTGTTTCTCTTGATCTCGCCTGCAAGACGGTCAAAATTTGCACAAAAAAAAAAAAAACATCGCTTAGCTTAAGGAATATAAATGAATTTAGGCACTGCAATTCCTAAATTCTCTCTGAATAAAAGGGGTTATAAATTTTGGTGAACGCATTATCCGTTGATGGTATGATGATGGTTTAATTAGTCAGCGTTTTCCTTTCCAATACGACGAGGGTCACACATGACGCAGGAGCAGTCAGCGTTTTCCTTTCCAATGCGACGAGGGTCGCTCATGACGCAGGAGCTGTCACTGCGACGAGGGTCACACACGACGCAGGAGCAGTACGGTTTGAGCTACACAAATAAGATCGAAATTTTATTATTTATTATTCTCAAAACTGGACCCTTTTTGTCTCTTACGCGGATCAGTGATTTTTTCCTAAATTGTGCGAAATGTTTCCTTTGCTGTGCGGTTACACATTGCTGTTTGCCTTCATTTGTAACTGACAAAGGAACCATTGGAAGCACGACCGGCGGATTTGGCTGGAAGAATTGCTGTAGTAAAACATTTAAATCCAAAATCAGCATGCATCCCTGTACAAAATATTATAAACAAAAGCTTTACCTTGATTGTTGGCTGATTCTTTGGGGGCGGTCCATCAAATTTCCCTTTCTTTCGTGTTCTTTTCGCTGGAAATTTTATCGGATCGCTACCGCCTAGCAGCGGCCTTGAATTAGTCACTGCAGGCAGAAGCGTTGGAAGAGTGTCCAATTTCTTCGGTTCGGCAGCCTTCCTTTTCCGGCTCACCTTGTTGGGTTCAAGTTTTGGATAACCTTAAAATATTGTTAAACAGTGATTTAATTTTATGAATAAACGCTACATTAAAAAAAATAATTTACCAGGATTAAAGTAAAAATCCTTCGTCCACCCTTCACATCCGAAACTTGGAGACTGCTTGAATTTGTTTTTCCGACCAGTGTCAGTAACTTCCACGTTTATGTCGCCACTCATCTGATAATTAATAATCGTAGCGGAAAATTTCTGATTAAAATTGTGTTACACGCTATTTAGAATTTCACTGTTTTACCCTTTTAACGAGTTTTAATAATTCCATGTCATGGGCATGATGAATTAAATACCAAGCCAAGTTCACACCAAACACCGATCCAGTGTGATGGACAAACGACGTGTATCCTGCAGCTGTAGCTTGACACGTGAACATGTCAGTAACTGTTGGTAGCACTCCTTCGTAACTGCATGATCTGTGTTGATCCTGGTCTGTGTTGTCGTTTGCTGCAGCGACAACGTCTCTATTAGAACTACCATCTTCTTCGGCGTCATCATCGCCCTCTGCATCTTGGCTCAACTCGTCTTCCCCAAGTACTTCCAGTTCATGGTGCTTGACATCCGGTACTCCAGCGTCAGATTTTCCTGTTAAATAATCGATGTAGTTTTTTCTACTAATTAGTAAAATTTAAAAAGGGTTTTAAAAATAACAATCTACCCCCACGACACGCTTGGACAAAGAAGAGTTTCGGTTTTCGTTGAAGTAAGGGGCAGTTATCGTTGTTAAATATTTCCTGAAACTCTGAGAGATCAATCGCATCTTGATGATTCTTGTCAGTACTTTCGTAACTTCTTCCAATAATTTTATTTTTGTCGCCTCCATGCGTCAGGATAATTACGACGATGCCTTCGGGGGGTACCTGCCCGCAATCCCGGGGGATGGAATTGGCATACTTTGCGGCAGTGTGTTTTAATTTTGGAATATCCCAGCTCTGGACTACTACGGGTTTAAACTTCAATTCCTTGAAAATACGCTCGAATGTATAGGCGTCACGGATGTGACCGTCCAACCTTGACAGCTTCTTGCTCTTGAATGTTGCATTACAAAAAATGAGACACCATCCACGGCAGGGTGCGGAGGTGTTGTAGAGAGTGTCATTCCGCCTTTTACCCTTGCCTACTAGTTTTGGGCAATTTGTCTTTTTAACTTTTTTCTCGATTTGCTCCAATTTATCATGATATCTCAGACTAGCCCGATTACTGCTCCCTGTGTCCGAGGATGCCGTCTGCAATTGTGGTGCAATCTTCATTTCAAAATTTTTTTACAACATAAATCAAAATTGCTTAATGAAATGAGAATGAGGGGACAAGATAATTAGATACTCTTGAATATCCTTCCTCTTCGGAATCTGAAATCGAACTGACAAAAAAATTTCGAATCAAGTGCATATTTAAGTGGGTCAAAAATCTCCTTGTGGAAAATGCATTTAAATCCCCTTTTATCACTTTCCATTTCCCTCTGGAATCTTCCAGAACATCTCGTTTTGCATTGGCTATAGGTGGGCAAATTCGACACTTGACCCCTGTGAGAGCGAGCGATTACTGGAAACCACCAAGTTGTTTGGAAAATTGAGAGAATTACGAGTGACGGATTCCAATTGCGGCTGTTGTTGTTGTACGATGATTGACGACCTTGTATTATACAAATACTAAAACTATTGACCTTGTAATGTAATCTTTGTTTGTAAACATTGTCTTCTCTTGAGTTGGGTGAATGACCGTTGAGATACTGCAGATTTTGGTCTCGAAAGATAATTAATTATATTCGGCGGCAATTTAAAAACATAACTTTTTCTTTTTGCACGTACTTTTACTTTTTTGTTTTCTCCAGTTAACTTCTTAAGTTATCTATTGTTTTGTTTAGGTGTCCGGTTTTACCAAACCAACTGGATGGTTTTCCAGCTTGCCAGCTGCTGATTTTTATAACAGAGTCTCACTGCGAAGGCCAAGCTCCTGTGTCCGTTATTCCGAATTTGCCAATTATTTGCAACCTTGCTGACGACAATGGAGCTGAGCGATGAAGTTAAGCAACTACATAAGATCCTCTTCCCAGAAAACGAGGACTTGCTTCTTGGTATGATCTTAGCTTTGATTCGTGCAAGCATGATTTGCGGTGATGAACACGATCGATGATTCCCTTCCCTTCCGGCAAATCAGAGTGGTTGAAAGTAACGATAACAGCAGCATACTTTTTTTTATAACAGATCTGGAACAACTGTCATACTTGACTAGACTGGGAGGAAACGGCGTCGACAGTCTGAGTAAAAACAAATCAAGATCGGCAGAACTGATGAAGCAAAAATATCATACGATGTCTAATTTTTTATTCTTAGATGGTGAAGTATCCCGGCTGAACGAGGAGTTGGCAATTGTAGACCATCAAACAAGGGACATGGCGAGTCAGAATTACCAGATTTTTGTTCAGTCAGCTCAGACCACAAATCAAATTAAGAACTCGGTAAGAAACGAATGAAGATGAACCTCACAAATAACATTGACACGAATTTCCGTCAACGCATTCCTGTTTAAATAGCTTTCTGATGGGAGCAAAACTGTTATGACGCTGGTGGATGATATTTTACCTAGCCTTAAAGGTCAAATCAACGCTTTCTCCGACATTCCCTGTAACCAAATCGCTAGCGAAAAGGGAGCCTTCGACTGCCTTTTTCAGAAACGAGAATTCATAAATACACTTTTAGAAATGCCTCTGATAGTAAGAAGATGTCTGGCTGAAGAAAAATTACCAGACGCCATTAAAGTCCTTCAAGCATCACAAGATTTTATGAAAAACATTCCTGATCCCCCTACAATCTTGCAGGTAAGCAACTTAATTTTTTAAAACCACCATCCCCTTATATTCACGTATTTTTAAAATTACATTCATTTCCGTTTTTATTGTTACCCAGAAAACTTGTAATGAAGTGGCGATTCTGAAATCGGAAATACAACATGCACTCCTATTGAAGTTGTCTTCGGGTAACATTGGATTGTCAGAATGCTTGCAGACAGTCTCACTACTTCGGAGCTTCTTCCCCGATGACAAATCACTCCGGTTTCGTTACCTCCAGTCAAGAATGAAGGAGATTTCATTTGACGAGGCTCGGACTTGGATGTTTGACACCTTGACACAACATCGCGCCGCGTTTGGTGGAGATTCTAATCACCTCTCTACATGGGTAGCAATACAGGTAGCTTACTTATCCAGTGATAATGATATAAATCAGATACGAAATACTGTCTGCAGTAAACTTGTAACTTATTCCTTGTCATAGATCAATCGGGTGCTGGCGGATATGGAGAAACAAGTTGACCATACCGAGGGAATCGACTCTCTGTTGATGCAAGCAAATTATTTTGGAGAAAGTTTAGCTCGAGTAGGAGCTGATGTAAGTCGTGTTTCTTCCATCCTTTGCGTTCATTTTCATTTATTAACTTATTACTTAGGTGCGAGGACTAGTCGTTCCAATTTTTGCCGAGCATCTCGGTCGAAAATTGCAGCATAATCTAACCCAATTTGAGATTAAGTTTGCCCGGAACCTTCATCAGTTCAACCTCTCCACTGCAGTCATATCAAGTGCAAACAATCCCGAGAGTGCAAACTTGGATCTTCCTGGCCCAGAAGACTTGAGCCCCCCTCGACAATTAGTTGTTCACCCTCCGTTGGCTCTTTATCTTAACGATGTGCTCACCCTCCTCAACTTTGTTGGAAAGTGTCCATTGACCCAATCTGCGCCCTTCGTCGTCTCGAAACTGGAAGGAAGTGTAAACAAAGTGGGACATGAGCTGGAGAGTTGGGGCAGTTCGGAATGGCTCACCTGGGAATCCAAGGAACAGAGTGAATTTAACAGAATGAAACGATACTTTACCCACCTACTTGTTCCTCATCTAGATCGGGTGGTTCGCGTCATTTTCCCTCCTTTGAGTCTTTCGGAAGTCACAGGTCTCAGTATCACCCAGTGTGCTGAAATGATTCAAATCAAGTATTCTGGTTCAGAAGTAGAGGTTGCATAATTTTTACAGGTTGCTATTATTACAAAATTAATCCATCCATTGTGAATTTGATTAAATGAAATCGAAAGTATACTCCACCCGAGCATACACTTCCCCCACCCCCTTCCATTCAAATTAATTAAAAAGCATTTATGCCAAATTTTATTCAAAGGGAAAGTCCTAATTGACATTTACGCTTGCGTCGTAGTGGTGGAGGTTTTAAAGTCCTTTCATCGTCTCATTTTGTTCTGGACTTTCCCCTTTAATTCCCTTTTTAGTTATTGAGTGGAATTGGGGTTGACCTTTGCTCCTGACTCTCACTAGACTCGCCCGCTCCAGCTACATTGGACAGTTTTATCATCCGAGACAGCATCCGCTTTCTCCTTGTTCCAAATCTGAGGCGACGTCGTGACTTGAGTTATACTTAGTTCGGATACTTTCTCCCAAATCCATTTGTGGTGGTGTGGCGTGTGACTTTCTCCGCCTTTCACACCCCCTGACAGGATTATAAAGAGAAAAGTGCAAGTCCGCAGGAATACAGAATTGGACATTAGGGTTCTAATGTTCCGCAGTTTCATTTCTGTGGTCGAGCACTGCGTCCATTCAGAACAAGGACATTTGAAGATGTGAATTGAATTCCCACATCCTTTTCATCTGGACAAATTAAATTCTGCAACTGGACATTTCATTCCAGAAATTCCTTACGACGTGTAACATGAACTGTTATGTTCGAGAGGCCAAGAGAGCCTGCATGCAATGCTAAATTAGCTGCTTAAAGCCCAACGTTCCCTTTCGTGTTTCCTTAAATTAGGTTAATTCAAGGTGGCATTTAGGAGGAGGCAGGCAAAGAACTTTCTTTTTGGCAAAACGGAAGCCTCCATTAAGTCATGACAAGTGACAGCTCATTTTGACATGCGCTGCGCCAATGAACTGCCGCCGCCGACAATAAGCCTCTGGACTTTCCATCCTGGATAAAGGGGGATGATGAGAACAGGAGCAGAAAAAGGGAACTTTCACTTCCGCTGGAGAAAGACGAGGGCAAAGTTTCAGTTTAGTTTTGGTCGTTCGGAGGTGAGTACCGCCGGTTAAGTGGACGCTTCTCCATCAATACTGTGCGACTCTAACCTGCAAAATTTATGCTGCAAAAATATCTTTTGTCAACATTCTGACTGGTTGCTAACAAATTGTGGGTCACAAGATGGTCATCCTGTCACCCGTTGGATCTAATTGACCTCTGCCTCTTCGGCGCATCATAGAAATGAACTCTCTTACTTGTTTGTTTTCCCTTTCAACCCTTATCCTCCTCTCCACCGTGATTGGTAAGGACAAGCGTCACTTCTTATTTCGATTTTAGTAAAACCTTGATTACCTTTGGGGGAAGGTTACGCTTTTAACAGTCATAAAATGAAGGACGTCTAGAATCCGCCTGTAGATTTTATCGAGAGTGTAAGGTTTATTTACTGATTGGTGCTTTATGAGGGAATTCCATGCAAGGCCTTCATTTGGCTCTTTGTCTAATCGAATCCCTTTGAGCAGTCTGGAGTAGTCTGGAAAGGGCTTCCGTTTTCGGTGGCGGTGGTGGTGGTGCTGGAGGGGGAAGGGATGGTAAGCGTATGATTCACTCCGGGAAAGGAGCTTTTAGAAGTTGATTGAAGGAACATTTCGTCTGTTTTTCTCTGAGTGATTGAACACGGGGCTCAAGTGGGCTTTTACTTTCATGTTCAACTGGGGAAAGCACCAAATTCCCCTCCTTCACCCCTCCTATATCCTGAAATAAAATATCCAATTCAAAACGCAACAAAAACAGCATTAGTCTCCATTTTCTACCTTTATCACAATACAAGAAAAGAAAGGAAAGAAATCCCGTGGAAAGTCTGATAACTTATTTTCCCCTCCAGTTGTAACCAAAATGGCTAGGAAAGTCATTTCGATTCTTTAATTTGTTATGAGAATGTCAAACCTATTTTTGGTAACCCGAAATTCACATTAAAGTAAAAGCAACGTTTTGACCCAACTAATATTTTATAATACCCCATACCTTCACTTAAATAGAAAGCACTCTATACTTTTCCCTTCCGAAAAAGTAAATGAAATATGGAGAATTCTCGTCAGTTTCTTTAATTCGATTTGCGATTAATTTCGTTCTCCTGAGACCTGCTACCTTTTTCGCATCCATCACGATCCATGAAATCGGACGTTAAAAGCTCCAGGGGGTTGTTGCCTAAATTGCTTCTTCTTCATCCTCAGCTCAGATCATAAATTCCGACTGACGAATGCTCATTTTTCTTCATCGCAGGATACTTTGGCCCGAGTGATGCTGATGTTATGCATAAGACGCCACGGGAACAACATCATCGCCCGTATCCAATCCTAAATGAAGACAGAGATGGAGACTACCCTGGCACGCTTTCTGACCTTGTTGAACCTGCGCCCAAGCACCAACAACAGGTAAAGACCGGAAATCAATTTCATCCTATCGTGTCCCTTACTTCTTCCTCCGTAAGAATGGAAGTTGCAGGGATTCCTTTTGAGTCATGAAGAATGAAATGGATCAATCTGTTCTATACAAAAATGGCTTTCTTTCCTACACACTCTCAGCGACACAGTGATGGTAGAGAGAGCTTGCTCGGCTCGACAGAAGTTCCAGAAGTCCCAGCTCATGATGATTAATCTTCACTTTTTCTTTTCCAGAGAGAAGATTATTGGATGGGACTTGAGCCCCTGAACGGAGTCAATGAGACGCTTTGGGCTGCCGTCGTGGACGCTGCCCTCCGGATACCCTTTGACTGGACGAAATTGAGCAAAGCACTCGGTTAGTCCACCATAATCACTTTCCATGGCTAACATCCTCTTGATTTTTGGTACTGTCAAAACCCATGCCCATGTTCAAAATGCAATTAAGTCCACTAAAATGTTTCCTCTGGGTGCAATAGCTTCGCTGGTCTGAAATGTAGCAAACATCCGGTAGACTTATCCCTGCTCCGGTAGTACAAAGCTGTAATCGCTCCTTTTGAGGTTGGGTTTAATTAAAC
This sequence comes from Anurida granaria, assembly GCA_034694825.1. Classification (NCBI taxonomy): domain Eukaryota; kingdom Metazoa; phylum Arthropoda; class Collembola; order Poduromorpha; family Neanuridae; genus Anurida; species Anurida granaria. The sequence continues at coordinate 15,685 of JAQIWD010000328.1, forward strand.
CACCAAAAGTCAATTCCGGTGGATAGAATTATAACGCAGTTCCACATCCCTCCTCTTGAGGGTCAGGAGATGAACTGCCTTGGCGTTGGGATGTGCTTGAAGGCCCAAGTCAAGCAGAAAGCAAATTGGCAATCTAAAATATGGTCAGGGAAGGGAGTGAGTGGTGTAATAAAGTAAGGCCGTTTAGACCCTTCTGAGTGTCGCTTTCCCTATCTTCCCACTTCCAGTGCAGTGGTGGTGCCCAGTGAAACCACCCGGACTTTCACCGTGCAAGAGGAGCAAGTAGCTCTTTGCTTTATTTATTCAGTCCAACGTCTGCAGTAGTACTGCGGCTTCCCCCTGGAAAGTAAATTACGAGACCAAGACAAGACAACTAGGTAGGGCCATGAGGATGCGGCCATGGTTTTGGTGGTGGTGGTTGGAAATAGAAGGATGCTTTCCTCCTTGTCTTTCACGGTGACGGGAAGCGTTTGGAAATAAATGTTTGAGGTTTTCAACCGTGGCTTTCCACCGCTCGTAATGACTTTTAGACAACAAAAGGAAGACAAGGAAGACAAGACGAAGGGAAGGGGCGAAGGGCGGTCAACAGAGATCGACAGGCTCCGCTGAAACCGTCGTCATTGAACACAAGTTTAAAATCGTAAAACTAACAACATCTTCCTTGTCTCTCCATTTCCCTTCTCTTCAATCTATTTCCGAAGACTTTCTAGGAAAGGAGAAAGTGCGGTTTCGACGGGTTGAAAGTTCAGCAGTCTAAAGTGTTGGAAAAGCAATTCTTGCCTGGTTCACACAAATTGAATTGAATCCAAGAAAGACCCCAATTCTGCTAACCCAACAACTTGAATTAAACGCCCTTCCTTAGTTTTCTCCATGGTAACATTACTTTGAATTTTGTCTTGTGTGTCTCGCCTAAGGTCATAAGAGAGAAAGGATATCTACACGGTCTTTGAAACCAGGGCATGAGTTCATTTATTCATGTTCCAATTTTCACCACCACCGCATTAGGAGGGAGAAAGTGATCCCTTTTATTTATGCAGGCTTTCCTCTCTAGCAAATTGAATTCATTTCAGAGAGTAGTAGTATACAAACTTGCATTTTTAGAAAAACTACCCGCAGAATCTCCGTAAGCCTCAAAATTGTAACACAGACACACTCACTGACGTAGGTTTTGGAAATAGTTTACTCCCTCCTCTGCCTCCGCCCAGGAGAGTTCATTAATTACTTTTAATTTGACACTTTGGTGGGGGTTATTTAGTAGCCAAAGCACTTACCACAACTGGAAATTACCTTTAGATGAAGTGGTTTCGTCGGCGCTTCGCGTTTGTAGTGATCACTAATTACGATTCTCAATATTGGAAACTTTGAAATTAAATTCATCCGGAGAGATAGTGAATCCTTTCCAGCCGGCCGGATCAGGGAAAGCACTTGTGCGTTTTTACAATTTCCAAAATGGAGCAGATAAAGGAAGGCTCAGGGAGCATTAACGTTAATTCTGATTCAAAAGGAGAGAAAGAAAGGAATAAATGTCAAAATGAAAGTAATCTGATGAGTTTTCTACTAGTTTCCCTGGAGAGAAAGTTTTGCCCCCTTAAAAGACTTTCTCTTCCTTACCAGGAATTACTGTCACTCTCAATGTCCATAGTTGGACAGTTGGGCTCCCTTAAGACTTCTTGATCAAAGGTGAAAGTCTTGAACGATTGAGGAGCATAAGGCTCCTTCATTTCCTCATGGTAAAAGTAGAAAAGAAACACAGAAGGGTAGAAGAAGAAAAGGCATAACGACCTCATATGATACTATCATCCTAACAAAACTTTCCTTTCATGCAATTGTGCAAAAAAGAAAGAAGGAATCAAAAGGAAAGGGCCCTAAAGCACAAAACAGACATTACACACGAATGGTCTGTTTGAGTTCTTCTTATTTCCCAGCAGAAACAGCAGTTGGTTCTTCCGTAAACTTTATAACAAAGAAAGGAATCACCATATACCTCACCTCCTTCTTGATCTTCTTGGAAAAATTCTTTCCACGAACTTTATTACCATCACTACCACCACCAGCACCTCTGCCTATCCCAGAATTCCCACTATTACCAGGCTAGATAAGACACGCCCAGAGAAAGTAGCGTGTGAGTAGGACTATGATTATGAACCGTCGTTTACAACGTGTGAATCTAATCCCTCCTTCCTCCCTTTCCCTTGTCCGAACAATTTTATTTCCTTACGGCAAATTGAGTAAAGTTCTTGCGACGGAGAAAGTTTTCATTGTCTGTGGCGGATGGGAAGATTATCATCTTATTCAAACGAACCGAAAGAAAAGTAATGAAAGTTGAACGAATGGCGGTTGGTTGGTAACGGTAACGCAGTGTCTTATCTTGCAACTGCGACTACCGACGACTTGCTGCAAGTCGCTCATCCTCCTCAAACGCATTTAATAAAAGGATAAAACTTCCCAGGATATAAACTTGGTTTCACTGCGTTTTTTATGCTCTACCTCCACTCTCCCCAAAGTTAGCATACAGTTCGAACTTAAACTTTTTCAAAGAAGATTGCAAACTAGTATCAAGTTTGCATAAATCAGAACTTTCAGATAATTTTTTCCCATTCAGGAAGTAGGGAGAAAAACATGTTTGGTTGGAAGTTAGATTCCCAAAATATTTCTCCAGAACTTTCTCCCTCCTTCCCGTGTTACGGTGAGGCAATAATGATAATTCGTTGGGAAGTTTTCCTGGAGTAAGCGACGTCGTCGCCAACTTGTACCTTTTTAACGAACTTACAGAAAATTCATTTAGTCTTTTCGGCGAGTACACAAACATGTTTTCTCTGTTTTTGCGTTCTCCTGTTGTTTCTCATAATGGATTTTCCCTTTTTCTACTAGTAGTAGCCTAACCACTTAAGCCAGGCAGTACCTAAAACTAATTTGTCTCTTTGTATTGTTTCTTAGATACGATGGAGGAAGATTTCCAGAGACTTTCTCCAGTCAGAACCAGAAATTCCCAAGAGTCTGATGAGGAACTCAAAAGAGCATCACCAAGAGTAGAACCGAGTAGCGGCAGCAGAGGTTCCAAATGGAAGTTTACCTACCACCGCGTATTGACTTTTCTCCGGAACAGTTCTGGTCCAGGCCAGGCCAGAAGGTTGTCTGCAATTGCTGCCGTGTCAGCATCAGAGATCCGGCCATCCCCGCCCTCGGCCCTCCATCATCCCCCGTCGTCGATGCCTTCATCACCCTCGTCTCTAATCACTAACCCACTCCTCCTGTATCATTCCCAACCAATGACCACCACGACGACAGATGCAGCGGTCCAGCGGAAAACGTCTGGACAGGAGGCTTTCAGTCTGGAAGAAGAGATCCTATCTCGACTTTTCCAGGAGCAGGAGAACAATGAGGGTGAGGACGATTATCAGATCGGCTGGAGAGATCGAGTGTCCTCATCATCCTCCAGAAGACATTTTCACCAGGGCTCGAGAAAATTGAGCGATCATTCTGGGCCGCCCATGCAGCCGGAGCTGAAGAAGAAGAATCCACGCCGAAACTCCCACCAAGACCACCACGACCATCTGAAGAACCACGATGACGACAACCCCTTCAACCATCCTGCTCCCAATGGTTATTCCCATCATCAAAAACGACATGACCCAATGAAGTGAAAAGGAAAAGATATTTTCCCAGGAGATAAAAGAAGTAAAACTCTCCTTTCCCTCCAGTTCATTAAATCAAGGGAGTCTTACAACCTCCATAGTTCAAAGATCAAATTCATCTCTCTACTCTTCTATTCTTGATTCTTCTTTATGTTCTCCCTACGACCCCCGAGGATAATCCTAAAGACTTGTCAAAAATGTTTTACATCTTAGAGTTGATGAGCCTGAATAAAATTTTACTTTGGAAGGGAAGATTTAGACTCTTCCTTCTGAATTATTTGAGAAGAAGGATTGTAATATGAGGCTGAAAAGAAAGGAATCAGCTTGTTTCTTCTTCTGCAAAGTCATTCCGGGATTGACTCTAGAGACAAAGATCTAATTTTTCTTGAAGACAGTCGAGCAGGAGCTTTTGGGTAGAAAGGAGAAAGAATTGAGCAAATAGGGATGATGCTGGCGTCTACATTTTCTCGTATCCTCGGAGGATCCTTTAAGAAAAGAAGGGAAAAGAAGCTCGGGCTTCATCCAAAATTCTATCCAGGATTTTCTCCCATTTGCTCTTCTCCCAGTGAAAATAGACTTCATTATAAAAAGAGAAAGTTGAGTATTCGGAAGACATCCTTTGGAAGATTTGATTATTTTAGAAGGGAAACCTTACCAGGTAAAGGTGTCGAACCTAATTAATTATCTCACGTTGACGATCTCAGAATAAATTGACGATAAAATATTTCAAACGTGCTTTCACCCTCCTTAACAAAATGGCAAAACCATAGGATTTTGTGCAATGGCACCTTTTGACCTTTCGATAAAATTCAGTACAGATTTCCCTTATGAAAAGAAACAAATCCTTGAGAATGAGAAACATGGGAACCCTTTTTTCTAATTTATAAAATGTATAGCGGTACCATTGACATCTTCTATCAGACAGAAATAGGCAAAGCCCTGGAGCCGTTTGCGTTCGGAATCCGAGAGTTACGCACGTTAAGCGCCCATTTTCGAAATAATAAATTTGGAATTAAATTATGCTCATAAGCATTAAATTCGAGCGCCTGATGACGTCCCTAGGAGAGAGCATAAAAACGGGGAAATGAATTCAAAAGTCTTTGTTTGCTTTGGATTCGGAGAAAGTGAGAAAGGATTTTTTGGAAGAAGGAAAGGAGGAGACGCGTGTGGTGAAAGTGCGTCTAACATTAATGGAAAGATGTGTGAATGTTAAACTTTAGTCGAGTGCCGTGATATGGAGATGAGAGAAAGTCTTTTCCCCTAAACTTTTAAATTGAAAAATTCCTCTTCGAAGTACGCGACCAATATTGTTTCCGTGGTGAAAATCTTCCTTTCCAGGATCCAGGCCGAGTTTCCCTGTCATGCTCAACATACCCCACGTATACACTATTAGATTTATGAGGTTAAAAAGTTTTCGATCCCTTTCCCCACCGGAGTTCATCCCCACTTTGTTTCCCATCCTTGATGCTAACCAGAAACGTGTCTGCTCTGCATAACAAAACCCAACATGAAGCCCCTTTCCATTGATCCAAACATATACACCAAGTTTATTTTTATCCCGAGTTAATATTGTTCTGTAATAGTGGTTCAAGAATACGGAACAAAGGGAGGAGTAATTGGGAGCTTAATTGGAAATTCAATCCTCACTGTTGACATAAACAGAGAAGAATGGGGAAGTTAATGATTATGGGACTCAAAGAAAGTCTGCTTTCACTTATCACTCGAGCCGTTACCTACTCACTCGAGACTGAAATCATTGAAGTACATGGAGAGTTCCTGGTTTTAATAAATCCCCGTGTAGGTCCCTCCTGGAACTTGGTGACAGGTGCTTGCCATGGCTTCCACCATTGACTCTGCCGACCATCCTCGCTCGCACAGATTTACGAAGATATAAAGTTTCCCCGTCACATACGGATTCTGAAAAGAAAGGAGAGAATTCTCATGTACTTTACAGGTTTCCCAATTTTATGCTGCCTATTTGGGGAGTTTGTTGGGCTGTGCCTACTTTTCATACCAATTGAATTCCAAAACCGGATTTCGGGATGGCCCATTTTACTACCCGATTTTCCTTAAATTTCCGGGGGAAAAGGTGAGTGCTCTATTGAATTTAGGAAAGTGAAAACGAATACTAGGCGTCCTGGTTATATAATTCAGGTTCTCCCTAATATTATTTTGTGATTTAAAAGTTGCTGGAATTGAAAATCCTTTTCTACCACGACCGGATGGAACTCATAACATGCACTTGCTCTAAGCGGATCCTCCTGTCATAAACTCAAGGTAACATTTTCAGATGACAGGTTCTACTCCTTGAAATTCAAATTCAGTGGGACTCCAACAAGGCCCTGGGCCGGGTGGTTCTACGATATACTTCTATCTAAGTCCAAATTGATTAAAATATTCCGAGTGCGAAGTGAGTAGGAGAAAGTGAACATTGAGCCACATGCGATTGTCAGTCGCCACATTCCCCCGTGCTCCTATGCATATTCAATAGACGTAACCATAGGCTCACAGTGTCGCCCTGATTTATTCAGAGGAGTAGACCTCGTTTACGACAACTGCGGAGCAAAGCCTAGGGTTTGTCATTTTATGAAATTGACCAGATGCTCTTTCTATTCCTGCTACTTTCTCCTTCCACTTTTCACTTTCCCCGGAACCTCCAATATGTAAACATTCATTTCCATTTTGTTTAATTAAGACTTGTCAACAGCATCCTCCTAATAATGTCTCCTTCATTTCCAACTACACGATTCTTCATTTACTGGATCACTCAACTCAAATGGGAGTGTCGTCGTGGTTTTCGACACAAAGTGACTTCAAAAGGAGAACAACAGACTCCTCCCCCCAACCTTAGGAGACTAGAAAGTTTTAATTAATGTACCTGAGCAATGCTGTAGCAATGAGCGCTGTAGTACTTGGCCACTGTTTCATAACAGGCATAGTTTTCAATCGGTAGTCTTGAACGGAGGATCAGCGTCCTTTCCTGGGGGTCATTCAGGGTCACAGCAGAGAGGATTTCCATAAACTGACTCGTCACCAGGCTCCGCGACTATAATCATAAAGTTAAAAAAAAATCAAATCATTCGGTAAAACGTTTAATAAGCAAGCGCCGGTCGGCATTATGCCTTAAGACTTTCGCCAGCTTTTTCCATCCAATATTGGAGAAAGCTGGAGAAAGCGGATACCTCCCGAACTCAAGATTTGAATAACAAGGCGGGCACTTATTAGAACCTTTACGGTAAGTTTGAAAACTTTTCGCATTAGCGATGGCAATTTCGCCAAGCGAGTAAAAAATAACAACAGCCGATCCGGACGGGCTGGAATCAGATTCCGGTTGATGGATTTCCGAGTCTGAACTGATGATGATGGGGAGAAGGGAAGTCATTAGGGAGAAAGTTAATGAGCTGAGATCAAGTTTAAAAGCATTAGAGAAAGATTTGGCTAACTTTCACGCCTATTTACGCTCAACATGTTGTGGAGGACACTCAAGGCGAGTTGACGTCGAAAGAGTGAGAAAACGCCCGCCCGGAATTTAGGGGGATTAGGCAGTCAGTGTGGTCTTAAGCTAGTAGTGGATTTTGGGTTATGAATAGAGTCAGTCAGTCAGGAGTCGGAGAAAGTGGTCTCAAGAAAAGCAAGGAAGTCGTAGCCTCTGGGAACCACAAAAACCGGAACCCATTCAAAGCGGCTTGATTAAAGCTGCGGTTGGGGCCAAACCCCGAGTGAGGGTTAAACTGGGCATGGTAGCTACTACGACAGAAAATCTTTCTAAGCATCCCTGATTCCATTGAATGTTAATTGCATTTTGAAAAGAAAATGAAAATCCGTCCTCCACTTTCCGTTTCTTTAGACTAAAAGGGGAATGAAAAAGGAAGTGGGAGAGATTTTGATGAGGAGGAAGAAAGTTTCTGGTTGACTTACTTTGTGAAAACGGCTCAACTTGATCTCGAGCTCCTTCCTTTCTCTTAAATTTCCACTCCGGGATAGCTTCTTCTCCAATAGAATCCGGGGAACGTCTCTCGAGTCTACAGCATCCAACTATAAACAATCATCACCAAAATTAAACATTTGAAGGAGAAATGTAATGCAGAGGCGGCAGAATTCTTAAAAGCAGCGGCTTAATGACTTTCTTTTCTCACCCTTTCACTTTTTTTCACTCCATATTCCTCCCGTTTCTATTTCTCAAATATTTAAGAATGGGCGGGCAAAAAGAAATTAAGGCTTACTTAAACCCACGCTTTAAGGATTAGAAAAGGAATGAATTTTAAAATAAAAGTATGACGGTGCAAAATAATTTCTTTTGAATTTTCGATACAGCATTGTCTCCCTGTTTTGATCAAAGAAAATGAAAAAGTCATGTAGCAAAATGCAGAGGCGTACCGTGGAATTCCTGGGCCTGGTACAAAAGTTTCAATAGCGGGCCCTGCTTGATTATGGAGATAGAGTTATAATTAACAGCTACGGGTATTTATACGTTAAAGCGTTTGTGTCATAGACATTGCATAAAAATATTGTATGGATGAATGCTGAGTTAATTTAGAACCGCTAACATTTATTACCGCTACTAACGCGTAACTCAGCCGAAAACGCTAAACATTTAACATACACAAAAATATAGTTTCCGGGAAAAGAAAGC
>JAQIWD010000329.1:0-23914 GCA_034694825.1 Anurida granaria
TTGCCTCCTGACACCGCGAAGCCTCAGCGGTGAGGGCACTAAAGTCAAAAGTCCTAAACGCAAATCTTCCTCCAGTGCATTGATATTCGACTCTCGTGGAGGTTCGTTGTGGCTCCAGAGGAGACTCCAGTTGACACTTGCTGGTATTTGATTGGCGACGTGCTGTCGTTGGGTCATCTTGGTCCGAGTCCTTTGAGCTAAGGGAGCAAGAGTCCTCTGAAATCGGACTCTGGTCGGCTTCATATCCTCCGTCTTCCGTAGACAGCTCCTGTGTCAGTTTGCTGACTTCAACTATTCCAGGCACCCCATCATCCCCTGACTTTTCCTTCTCCAGCGTCTTTGGTCGTGACCTTGACCTTGACCTTGACTTCCGAACTAATCGTTTCTTCTTGTCGTCCTCATTCAGGTCTTGGGTCGGGGGCATCGCTTGAGTGAATACCTTGACAGGGATTACTCCAGTCACTCGGTAGTAGTCGGCCAGGGTCCGACCAATGTTTCGACCAAGGCGGAAATCTAGAGCATCAATACGCTTATCAGTGCGCATGCGATACGCGAATGCACCTAGACGCTAAAGGTCATCAGTACTTACATCCTTCCTCGGTGTACTGGAGAGTCTGGGAAACTCCGTTGACCTGCTGGACATAACCGTAGACGGAAACTTCAAGCGTGTAGACGTTAACAGAACTGCGGAGGGTGTCGCAGAGATGGCGCCTCGCCGTGCCGATTTTATGGGGATCCCTATTATACATCGTATAGCTCGGATTGTAGTCTTCCGTATTGTGAGCCAATAATTTTGGAAACAAAATGTGCCTTTCGAATCTGAAAATTAGGAAACTCTGAAGTGTATTCCATTATTTCACGGACAAAATGGCGCTGGAAATGTTGCGTACCGGTATACATCCTCATAGGAATTCCCATAAATGAACGTTCCAAGGAGACTCGAGTGAGCATGGAGGTCAAAGATCATATCCAGTTCCAGGGTCTGGAGACAAGAAATTCGTTTAATTTGTAATCCAGCCTACCCCTTTATGCTGACCTTGTTCGTGTCCAGTTCCTGGAAATACGTTTTGAGGGTATTGAGTACTGGTTGTGACCAGGGAGAGATTTGATTCCAGTGTCGATTCAAGTCATATCCCATCAGTGACGTCCTGTGTGGAACCAAACCAAGAATTCAAATGTGAAGGGATTGGTGGCGCGGGAAATGTCGAGCCTTGCCGATAGTTTCCGATAAAGACGCCATCTGGATTGATCATTGGGATCACTTTTAGAACGATGTGATCTCTCAGGATTCCAGCCAACGGGTGACTGCTTATCATGAAATCTATCAAACCTGCGGTGATTCAAAGATTTCAATTAAAATGTTGCTCGATTAACTTGATTATTCAAAGTTATTGAGGGCCCTTCAGGGTCCTTGACCTTGGGTCACGTAAGAAGTGGGTGATTCTCCAGGATTAATCCTCCCCATTACCACGACCACCTTTGGTTTCTTGGCCAGTATCGCTGGATTGGCTATAGTAATGACTTGAACGTTGCGAAATTGCTATCAAAATCAAGATATTTTGTAATTACAAGTGCGCATGCGCGTAGACAATGGTCGTCGGTTGGATTTACAATGGAGTGAGCCAGGATTTGGAAAGAGACGTAAGGAAGATTCTTTGCTCCCACAAGGGAGAGATGCGCCTCGGCCCGGGAATAAGAGTAAGGAAATGCCAATGCAAACTGGTAGACATCTTCCTCCCGATCAAAAACAAAGGCGAAGGACAGGATGTAGTGGTTACGATGCTCCGGGGACTTGTGATAGTAAACATACTTTCCACCCAGCCTCTGCCTAGAAAAAAAATCAGAAATGGGCGCATGTGCTGTCAACGCATGTCCCTGCTCCCTACCATTTTGGTCGACTTGTCGTCCTGACCAATGGCGTCATCCCTTTGGAAAAGAGGTTCTTGGTTTTAGATAAATTGACGAGGTTGAAAATGACGCGTTGGTCGGTTCGGACGTTGTCCACGACGAAATTGAACCACATCCGATACCGGGGATTGCAAGTGTCTGGGCGGATAAAGAGATCGTACTCAAATTCAGAAACAAAATCCACTCGTCCAAGGTTACCTGCGGGAATTCAACCCAATCCCAAAAATTTTTTAGAAAATTGTTTTAGAAAATTTTTTGAAGTTTCGAACCAGTTTCAAAAGAGGCATCAAATGAGAGGTGACCCCGCTTGGCCTTTCCAGAATGACCGGGTGGGCGGAGGACAACGCGCGTCACGTTTCCAAGACCCCCTTCCGCATCACTATCATCGCTATCTGAAATTTACAAGATCATTTTGAATCCTCCACTCGGTTTCATCCTTGACTCCAAGAATTCTCCAGGATTCTCCAGGATGCACCGGAAATTGGGACTAAAGTTAAGGATTTTCAGCTCAACTGAATCCAACATTTAGATCCAATTTCCTCCCTTTGAGGCGCGCTCCAGTGACCAAAACCAACGAGGCTCCAGCCTACTTCCAGCTCGTGCTGCGCTGGAGAAGTTCTGGAGACAAAGGGAGCGGGGAAAGCGGATTTGACTGGCCGGTAAGGTACGGGAAAAGAAAAAATCAATACGGATTTCGGGTAGAACGGAACCAAGAAAGTGGAGCCCAAATTTGGCTCTTCATTTCGTCCATTTAGGACTTTCTCCTCCTTTCCCTTCTTCTGGTTTTGACTTTTGACTTAACGAGTCCAGGCCCACCGCCTTGGCGTCCTTCAACGGGAGGGGGGAGGGGGAACTGAAGGCCCCCCCCCCGCCTGACGGGGGATCTACATACCTTGCCTCCTGATTTCAATGCGGGGTGGGTGGTCAAGGGGATCCCAAGGCTCCATTAAATCCATGCTCCAGAAATTTTAAATTTAAGTGCAAACTACGAGGACTGGAAGCGCTGGAGAAGGAAGGTATTCCCAAGGCGTCTTGTGCGGGACTGAAAGGAACTCGATGCGGGGTCGACTGGATTCAAAAGTCGGACAAAGTTTATAGAAAGTTGGTGCCTGACGGTACCTTGACTCGGCCTGACCTCCCGGAAGCTCATAAGGTACGACGACCGGCTGGAAGGAAGTGGATCCACTCCGGATTCGGAACTAATCAATATCCGCCTCCAGGAACTCCAGGAACGGAATTAATCTCATCCCAATCTCCAGCAAAGCCCAAGTCAGTTCCATCCTTAATGAAATGGCGACAATGGGGGAACCAGGAGTTGAAAGCCAATCCGTATGGAACCGTCTACCATGCCGCCCAGTCAATTTACTTTCAACTTGTACTCGCAGAGAGGAGAGGATGAAAACCTTCCTTTCATCTTCATCTTCCACTTTCTCCAGGAGTGTGGGAGGCTGCGGAGAGGTCTGGAGAAAATCCACAAACTGAGTTATTCATGAGGAAGAATGTTTTGGGAAGATTCTGAATTCAACGCCCACGCTGCGCTGGAGAAATTGCCCAAGTGCCAAAGGTCAAATCCCCTTCCCCAACACCAAAAACTCATCAACGCCTCCTCCTAATTCCACTCTCATTCCAGGAATCTCAGAAATTCCAGGGGGTTCCAGTTCATCCATGTCCAGCCATTCACTCACTCCTTCTTCTGGAGATGACATTAAGATTCTCCAGAGGGAGAGTGGGCGTGGAATTCCAGATTTCCCGCACCGGAAAGTACTTTCTTCCCATTCACCCATTGTCACCGGGGGGAAGGATGAAGGGGAGTTGAAGACGCCTGGCCATGAAATCCAATTCTAAAATTCCGGATTCTGAACACCGCCGCCGGTTTCCCCTCTCCAAAAAACTGGAGAACTCAATTAATTCCAGGAGTCTCCATTCTTGGTCTTTAGAATAGTTCGAGTGGGTCCTCATCCCTTGTCAATGCCCGAGAAAGTTTGAATTTTTCCTTTCCTTCAAGATTCCACCAGTTGAGCCTTACCCCTTTCTAGGTATATCTCTAAACCCGTGGACCTAACCTAACACCCTGGATCCTGGAAACCCTGGAAGTGCCCTGGAAGCACTGGAAGTGCCCTGGAAGGTGGTGGGCCTGGATATCAAAGGTCAGACGGACGGGAAAACGTGGCTTACCTTCAGCTCCTGACATGATCACTTCCTTCCACCTGAGGAATTGAACCAGAACTGGGCAACGGAGGGTGGGGCCGAGGACCATTTCCGCCCCCAGCGGGGGACATCCATTGCCTGGGTGATCTCTGCCGTCGTGGCTATGGAGCATAAACATGTAGGGGCGCATGGGGACTTTTGATGCTCCCGTCCTGATTCCAGATCCAACCAACTCCTCGTTTTTGTAAACATGAGGATAACGATTATGTTTTTGGGCCGCCTATGTTTATGATTAGTTAAAATATTAGCTAGACAGGAACAGAAGGAGCAGGATCGGGATTTGAATCAACAGGAGAAAGTCCGGGGGGATGGGAATGGGGACGAGTGAAAGCGGAATGGGAATTCCGAGGGACGACCGACGAGAAAAGCCCAGGGAACGACGGTGCCGGGTGGGTTTCGGTTTTTCCCTTTTGTTCCCCGGAAAATTCGGGCGGATTCAATCGATTTTCTTTCTCCTTTCTCCTCTGCCGCCTTTCTCCAAGTCCCCTCCCGCCGCCGAAACTAGATCCGCCAGGATGTCAAGGCCTACGGGCCCTTGGACCCCCACCCACCCCGAGGCTCTACCTGGTCCAGCCACCCGCTCTGCCTCGGAGCTGAAGGACCCCGGGGTCGGGATTAAGGGGTGAAGTCCTGGAACTACTTAGGCCCGACTCCAGCCAGCTCCAGGAGAGCCAAGGGAGGAGGGATTTCGGGGTATTCGGGTAGTAGAGTCAGAGGGAAGGAGCGGTGTTGGGTCATTTAGTTCCTGCACACCCGGGTGTTGAGTCTCTGTTCCTCAGTTGTTGTTTCTCTTCTAAGTCCGTTTTTGGTCTTTAGGATTTCTGTATTTTCTCTTCGTTTTCACTCGTTTTCACTCAGATTAATTATATTTGTAGACCTCAGTTAGTTTCCATTCAACCCTCCAACTCCAAGGACCAGACCCCTTGACCCTTCGACCCCCTCACGTTAACCCAGTCTCTCCCTGTTTACTTGAGTTCCCTTGGTTTCGACACCCTATACTCCCCCGCCTCCCCCACGACCCCGTCACAACAATCAAGGACACGAAGGACGGCTGGTAAGAAATTCCGTTTCACTTTCTCAGCTCTTCGCTGCCACTTTCTCCACCTTCCCCTCCTCTTTTCTTTGGATTTCGGAGAGTCATACATGGCGGTTTGCCCTTTCTGTGGTTGTTTTTTTTGGAAACTTTCCATTTCCCCAACCGCGCCCCCACCGTTCGGGGTGAATTCTTGAACGGTTCGGGGTGGGTTCTGGATTGAATTTTTTATTTTTAAAACTCCACCCCGACAGATGGTTCCAGAGTCCAGAATTTTATAATTAATTTTTAGGACCCGGTAGCATATGGACTCGTTTGATAAAATTTTCAACATGGTTGTTCATGAGTCCGGCGGATCAGGCAGGCGGATCACAAAGGCTGCCGAAGTGCCGAAGTTGATCGGACGGCGAAGAGACAAAGGGATTGGAGGGATGCGGGCAGGAGCTGTGTGGAACCTTCGAACTTTACCCGGGATGTTGATGTAAAAAACGGGAGCCCTTGAAGGTGCGATCCTCCATTCATTGAGCAGCCCCACCTTTTCATGATGATTAATCGGAGGGTGATTTGTGAGTTGGCTGGCCCGCAGCCCTAATGCAGCTCGGATGAATGGAATTTGGAAGTGGTTCCTGCGTCCGGAATTTGAAATGAACCCACGGGAGATGCTCCTTGGGTACAAATAACCCTTGATTCCGTTCCAATCCCTACCCGGGGGTGGTGGGATTTCGGAAATAAAAGCAAAGGGGCGGGGGAGGTGGGGCATCTTCCTTATCCCACCAAACCACTTTTCTTTTCTCCGCGTCCTTTTTCCAATGTACCACTTTTGTCTGCATTGGGCGGAGAAAACTTTTTTCCATCCGACGTCTCCCGTACAGACGGTTGGGGTGATGCGTTTTTTCGGGATGAGAATCAGAGCTACCAGGACAAGGAGCTTGGGAGCAGGAACTTGGGCCCGACGGGAGACGCAGAGAAGGTGGTCGGATCTCTCCGAACTGAAACCCGAACCCGGGTCTTGTCTTGTCGCACCTCCACAGAGCATCATCATCGTCATCTTCTTCTCCGCTTCCATTCCACCACTAATCACCACCTCAATTAATCCAAATAAATGTCAAAAGAGGAAGGCCGTGAAAGCGGGGAAGGCTGAGCTTTCCCCGGAAAATGCCCACAGAAAGGCCCAAGGTTCAGTCGGTTCGATTCAGGACATTGAGCTTGCGATTCCCCGATCCTAGCCCAGCGAACGGCGTCAACGAACTCGGAGCGTGCCCTCGACTCCCTTAGGTTTTAAACTCCCTTAGGTTTTAAAGGGCCCCCTGCACGTGCCGCCGTGCCATCTGCTCAGCTGAGTTGAGGGGAGCCCTTCCCCTAATCAGGTTGCGTCCAGATGTTTTTCCGGGCTACCCGAATCCGCATCCCGACTCTCCTCCTCAGTTCCCGTTTGTCTTTCTTCCCATCACCACCACCACCACCACCACCAGAAAATTCAGTGCGTCCGGTTCTTCCAGCATAGGGATTGTGAGGATTCCTGGATTCCTGGAGACATTTGCTGGATAAATTCCATCACAGTTCATAGCTACCCCTTGGTCGAGGTCCCCCAACAGCCCGGGCCTTAATGCTTGTTCCAATTGACGGGTAGGTCTCCTGCTTAGTGGGTCGCGCGCGCGCCACCACGCAGGCGCAGGGTCAAGGTCAAGGTCAGCATGACGCTAAGAATATTTTTGGATTCTTGGGATTGGTTGGTTGGTTTTGATTCATTTGGTTGTTGATGGTGAATAATAACGGACATGAAGCAGCTGCAACGGCACCCGATCCATTTTTCATTTCCTTTTACCGGGCATACCCGGTCGTCGGACCCCTTTCTCCCTCTTCTGCTCCTCAAGAGCCACTCTTGAGGGATTTTATTTTAAGTTTGGCGTTGGCAGAGCCCATTCGGACGCATTGGATTCACAAGTTGGGGTAATTTCGGGGAATCGGGCGTACCCGGGTGTTCCCCCTCTTTCCGTGGGATCCACTTCCTCCTTTCCCCTTTCCATCTCCCAAATTCCCACAAATACGGAAAGATTCAAAAATCCACAAAATTTCCCCGAAAGTTTTGGTCCAAATGTGAAGGTCACCCTTTCCCACCCCAATTTTCTTGAGTTCCGTTCCATGTTTGGATGTGCAACGTCACTGTGCATCTGTGGGTGTTTTTGTCCGCGGAAGGTGCTTGGATCAATACCCCGAACCACCAGCAGCCAAGTTTGAGTTGAGGCCGCGGCGGTGGCGGTGGCCCGTGATGGGTGGTGAAAGTGATCTCTTCGTCAATAATTGATTAAATGGAAAGAGAGAAAGGAAGAAGTTAAGGGTACTTTAATTATACTTTCTTTGTTTGGGGTTCCAGGTACTCCTTGGACGTGGTTCCGACTGGACTCCTGCCAACGACTCCTGGTGGTTGGTTGCTAAGTGCGTGTGCGTCGGCGGGACTTGGGAAGAAAGGATTCCCACTCCTCGTCCCTGACCTGTCAGGCTACAGCACCGCGGCGGCTCTTCAAGGGACGACAGCCTTTACCATGATGCAAAACGGAATGGACGTCTCGGGGAATTCTCCGCAGGCCAACGGCTCGATCCACGTCTCCTGCGGCATGAGCCTCTCCGGTTCCGCTGGTTCTCCCAACGGTTCCAACGGTGGTCTCGAAGAGTCCAAAACAAATTTGATTGTCAATTATTTGCCGCAGACGATGACGCAAGAGGAGATCCGATCCCTCTTTTCCTCCATTGGGGAAGTCGAGTCATGTAAACTCATCCGGGACAAAGTGACGGGTAAGTGGGGCGTCGCCGGTCTCCAGCTGCACGCCCGACCATCCGGAAAGTGCTGTCCCCTAATTAGAGGAGCTAACCTTGGTTTCTTACTTTGCGCAGATGCCTCCATGGTTTCGGGTCAGAGCCTTGGCTACGGATTTGTCAATTACCACCGAGCAGAAGATGCCGAGAAGGCCATCAACACTCTTAATGGGCTCCGCCTCCAGAACAAAACAATAAAGGTAAGGGCTCCAGCGCTCCAGCGCTATGTCCAGCGTCTCCAGTTTTTCTGGTTCCTAGGTGTCCTACGCTCGACCGAGCAGTGAAGCCATAAAGGGAGCAAATCTCTACGTCTCCGGTCTCCCCAAGAATATGGCTCAACAGGAACTGGAGTCTCTTTTTACCCCATTTGGTCGAATCATAACTTCCCGCATTCTCTGCGACAACATTACCGGTGAGTAGTCTTGGTCGGTTGGTCCCGTTTTGAGCCCTGAGGCCAGGGGCCCTGATGCCAGGGGCCCTGATGCCAGTGGCCCTGAGGCAGTAACCCATGACCTCCTCCCCAACTTGTTTCTGAGCTGAGTTTATGTTTTATGTCTCCTTTTGGTTTTCCTTTGTGCTGATGGGACAGGACTCTCGAAGGGCGTGGGCTTCATCCGTTTTGATCAACGCGTGGAGGCGGAGCGTGCAATCCAGGAGTTGAACGGAACCATTCCAAAGGGCTCCACGGAGCCCGTCACTGTCAAATTCGCCAACAACCCAAGTAGCAACTCCAAAGCTCTTCCACCGCTCGCCGCCTATTTGGCGGCACCGCAGGCCGCCGCGGCGGCCCGACGATTCGGAGGACCGATCCACCATGCCACTGGCCGACTGCGGTACATACCCCTTTCTCCACTTTCCAGGTGAGCCGCGTGGCGCAGCTCATCTGACCCCACTGACCCTTCCACCCACAGTGGTGGACCCTTGTACCCCATGAAACCTTTCCACCTCTCCTCCCACAGAGTTCCCTTTCCTTTAATTTTGCGTTCATTTCTCTCTCTCTCTCTCTCTCTCTTTCACTTCGGGCTGTACATGTCGCTGGTCGCTGGTTCGCTGATGGCGCCTGCGCAGTGGGATTCCTTACTTGGTTTAAGTTCTTACTTTGCTTTTCTTTGTTTCTCTGTTTATTTTTAGCACTGGCAAGGCCATGCTGGCCATAAACAAAGGGTTGCAGAGGTCAGTATCTCAGAAACAACAAAGTTTTGGGTTTGGTCTTTAATTTTTTTGACTCATTTGTTTGCCCCCGCCCCCCCCCCAACGGTGGCGGTCCCCCCTGAGTTGTTACCGTTACCAACCCCCCCCCCCCCATCTCACCGTAGCCATCTTAGACTCACATTCCTTCCCGCAGTGTAGTGTTTCGTGTAAACCAATGCTATGGCTCCCATTTTCTTCAAGGTCACAAGGTCACTTGGTCCCACTAATCCACGACGCCTCGTTTTGTTTTTTGTGCCCTGCAGGTACTCACCGCTGGCGGGTGACCTTCTTGCCAAC
Organism: Anurida granaria; assembly: GCA_034694825.1. NCBI lineage: Eukaryota > Metazoa > Arthropoda > Collembola > Poduromorpha > Neanuridae > Anurida > Anurida granaria. The sequence goes on from JAQIWD010000329.1 coordinate 9,452, forward strand.
ACTGTCATTCCAGGGAACGCAATGAATGGGGCTGGTTGGTGTATCTTTGTCTACAATCTCGCACCAGAGACGGAGGAGAATGTGCTTTGGCAACTTTTTGGACCGTTTGGGGCTGTCCAGTCCGTGAAAGTCATCCGTGACCTCCAGACGAACAAGTGCAAAGGGTTCGGGTTCGTGACGATGACAAACTACGACGAGGCTGTCGTGGCCATCCAGTCACTCAACGGCTACACTCTAGGGAACCGTGTTCTCCAAGTCTCATTCAAAACCAATAAAACCAAAACGTCATAAGGAGGAGGACCTGCTACGAACCCCCCCCCCCTACTAGTCCCACCCACGCACAGTTCCAGGAAATGTGGGCCGAGTCACCCCATCCCCTTAAGCCCCACCCCCAGGGAAGCTCAACTAGTCACTTTTTGCCACATCTGGCCCCGTGCTCTCACAGTCTCAAATTATTCCTAGTCAATTTTTGGGCAGAAGTGGGATGGGGTGACTCTTGACCCCCCCTCCATGACCCCTTCGAGGGGCAGAGCCCTCTGACCCTCAGTCATTAGAATCTCACTTTTCTAATACTAAAATTGTTATGGAGGATTTAAGGGGGGAAGCTATTGTTAGGTGGAAGGGACGTTGGGGGGCTCTGCACCTCCAGAAATTCAAATCTCCCGGTCCAGGAACTCCGCACAAAATCCCAGTCTCAAAATTTGCAAAGTCACAAACCGTTACAACTAATTTGATTCAAGATCTCTTGACCCCCTTGACCCTAGCGCCTCCTTCAAATCTCATTTTGCCCCAATTACTTGAACTGAAATCCTGAGTGGGTTATGGAAGTGGAGAAAAATCTAGTCATGATGACCCTCACAGTCACTTTGAGTCGCCCACGGCGACCCAATTCAATAATGGTGGCAGGAGCGGGAAATTTCAAAACTTTCCAGGATGAAATTGCCACCATTGTTCCTTAATTTCCGATTCCTTCCTTCCTAAATTGCAAAAATGTTACAATTGTACATAGTCCCTTTGTATACGTTTAGTTCCCCAGAATTTCTTAATTTAATTTCAGTCCTTTTGTCTTGAGTGCGTCTGCGCGTGTGTGCGTCGTAACCCGTTTTTAGTTGAATTAATTCACTTTAGCTAATTAACTCTTTATGATTGTGCGCCGAATTAATTAACACCGAGTGAAAGTTTTGACCTTCTTGGCGTTAGCTGTAACCCTCAACTACACTTTTACTTTGTTAGCCCCATTTAGTGGAATCTTATTATTATTTAATTAATTTGGATTATTTTAGATTTTAGATTCTAGGAGTGACCCCCCCCCCCCTCCTCCGCTACTCCCCCCACCCCCTTACTTTATAAATTTTGTTTTTCAATCCTTTGATTTCTTGTCTCTTGTCACTTTAAATTAATAATTTATTATTGTTAGTTAAGGCTCTCCAACCACCTACAACAAAATATTAACTCAAAGTCATCAGTAAATTTTTTTTGAGTCTTGATCCCTTTTTTGAGTTTTTTTTACCTAGTTTTTCAAAAATTATTATTTTGTAGGTTAACTTCAACGTTTTTCTTCCTACTTTTCAGTTGTTCATATTTGGCTCTCTATCTCTTTGGCTTGTCTCACGCTCTCACCACCCCCCTTGTCTTTTGTTGATTGATTTGAGACCCCCTGCCCCCCACGAGCCGGACATATCAGAATCAATTACCCCCCCCCCCTTCATTCCAGGAAACTCAACGAATGTTTGAACCTATTCCCCATTGTGGGTCAAAAAGAAGGAAGTGGCTGACCCGACTACTGATGATGACCCCCGTGACCCCATGACCCCCCCCCTTGACATACACAAAGAACAGAGGCCTAAACTTAAGTAACCTCCCGTTACCTGCTAATAGTCTCCCTCGAAGATCGAGATTAAAACCAAAGAGAAAAGTACTGTCTAGTAGATTTCTAAAATGGGGGGCACCGGGTGGTGAGTGAGTACCGATTGTTCTATTTTTCTAAGGAAAGGACTCGGGGGAGGGAGGGAGGTGGGCCCTTGACCCCCAAGGGTCAAGACCTCCGACCTCCCTCCCTCCTCTCACCCCCTCCCCCTCCCCCCACCCAGAGACCTACGATTGTTGCTGTTGTTTACCTTTACTACACCGTTTAACATTCCAAAATGAAAATTGATCTTGAAAAGGATTTTTTCCAGTGAATCAATAAAATGGAACTAGTTTGGATTTTAGAAAAAAAAGAGGGCCGGAGATGAAGACTTTGTGTAGGAAATCCCCCGTTTGTGTCTCTGACGCCGTTAAAATTAGTTGAACTACTTGTGTGTGTAACTCTTGATTCATTTCCCCCTCTATACAATTTTAATTACAATTAAGAGGAGGGCAGTTTAGTTTTCTGGGACTCCTTGGCCAGACCTTACCAAAGGAATTTAATTACGATGTCACTTGTTCTCGTGTGACTGGCTCTCTATTACTCTCTACCATTGTTTCTCTCTATCTATTATGTCATTTTAACAATCTATGAATCTCTCACTCTCTTCTAAACATTTTAGACCTAAGGAAACATTAATCTAAAACTTACAACTGCGATACTCAAAAACAGAAATATGATGATGAAAAAGAGCCATTTTACATTTTCAGCGGAAAACCCACCGACAGTCTCTCTCGTTCTTTTGCATTTATTCTCACCACCCGCGACGCTCCTCATTGGTCAATTTATAAACCAGTTGGCAGCTATTTTGAATCAGAAATTTCAGAAAAATAAATGCCAGAAATTATGAAACTTTTAGGTCCAGGGTCATTAAACAAGGCTCCTTTGTTCCCAAATTCGGGTTGGCGACCGTCATGAAATCTCTGGAGAAATTTGCTACTCTCGTTTCAAAGTCTCCCGCTAGATGGCTCCCGCGACGGCATTTCTCAGGGATGTGGAGATTCAAAGCAAGGACGGAGATGCCTCCGTTGCCACCGTTTCGGAAATGCGTCAAAAAAAGGTGAGGCCTCCTTGGACGTTCCCATGATGACCTCCTGGTCCGCGATGGAGTTGACCTTGACCTTTCTAAATTCCTTCCCCGTCCTCTGGTTTGGATTTCATATTTATAAACCAATGGCGAATAATTTGACGTGTACACAACCTCAGCCTGGCACTTTTAAGGCTCCTCAGAAGAATGTAAACATTTTATTTTTTCATAATAAAAGTATTTGTTTAAGAGCACTAGAAGGGGTGGGTGGGGCCAGGGTGGCATCGAAAAAAGGACTGAGCCACATCACTTCCCTCCCACCCACCCTCCACTACCACACTTTAGCCTAACTACACCCACTGACCGTAAAAGCGCCTAACTTCAAAATGTATTAACTACCCTACGGAATTCATTTGCCATTAATTAGGAACCCAAAAACGACGGAAACTGAACGGGAAGGAACTGAAGCCACTCCTGCTTTGGGTGGGAGGTGGTGGGGCTTAGGGTGGGAGGAGGACGCCTTCCCGCGCCCTCTACATTGTGTGTATCAAAATTAAATTTCTCCCTTCCTCCCCCTTTGTCTCCTTTAGCCCCCGTCTAAACCCCCCAGTCATAAAGTTCCGTCTAAAGTAATTAAGTTAATACTCTTGTTAGTCTAACCTAATTCCACTTCCACTACATTTTTAACTGACATGACTAAAACACTCAGGTCCCACCCACCCTCTGGGAGGTGGGAGGAGGTGGGAGACGGGACCACCGACAGGCCGTGCCGTGGCACTTAACAACCTTTGGGCCGGTTCAACAATGTAACAGAAGGAAGGCACGGGCCGACGGTCGGTCCCACCGTCCCACCTCCCTCCCTCCAAAGGTTCCGAAGGGAGAGGGAACCTTTCGAAGTGTGTTGGAAATCGGATCGGACTCGTTTCTTAATTTCTTCCCTAAAATCAATTAGTAATTTGGGAGTTAGTTAACTAGGTAGATTTAGGTTTTAGGTTTTAGGTTATAGGTTATAGGGGGAATAACTCCGGGTTCACTTTCTCCGGCATGGGTTGTGTTACAAAAAAGGCGTCATCCCTCCTCAGTCACTCGTGTCTTCTGGAACCTCAATTTCTTCTTAAGTAGTTCATCAAGTAGTTAATTAAGGTGAGGATTGTAAGTGGGGGGCACTTAGATTTGAGTGCCACTAGGAGAGACGGGCCAATCGGAGTGACCTGAGGAGTCAAGGGTTGAAATTCTATCACATGTTAAAAACAAACGACCCCTCCTCCATTTCCAAAGAATAAATGAGGCATTCCCAGCCCCGTGACACTCAAATCCACGTGCGTAGTTCCTCCTATCTTCACCGTCATCTTCCGCCCACATACATTCTAATTATAATTCACATTATAATTAACTAGGTTAATAATTAGGTTTAGGTTAGTTTCTCAATGACTACAAGTCATTCCTACAAAAATTTCCATTCAACGGTTCCACGGACCGGACCTCCCCTGCCCTGACCTTTCAACGGTCCCAAATTCCCGTGTTTTCTCAACAAACGCTTCAGACTGTTTCCGTTGTAAGTGGCCCCTTAGTTAACGCCACCTAAGGACTCTTCGTGTAATTCTTTTAGTATTTCAAAGTGTAGTTAGTATCATCTCATCACAAAGTAAAAACAAAACTAAGGCCCACCTCGGGACGAATCCCAATTTTGTATCCATCTAACCTAAGTCTGGGAAGTAGAGCGTAACCTAGCAACAGTCTCTAAGAAACCCTCCCCCCCCCCTCTCCACCCCTTGATGTCTCCACCCGCCGACGACCATCGACTCCCCCGAGGTCTCCCGACGACGTCACTAGGAACTAGTTCACGCGCCTTGCGTTTCACCCCACGCACGCTTCCCCACCGATTCTCCAGTCGCCCAAAAAAGTCAACAAAGCACCCTTATGTCGAGCGACCGGGAGGCGGTGGGAGGGCGGTGCCTGGAAACTTTACAAACTGGGTTAGGGGGTGGGTAAGCGCATGCGCAAATCCTTTTCCATCTGAGAAATCCGTTGCTACACTGGTTGGAAGTATCTGGAAGTGGTTAACCCGTCGTCGCTTAGGAAGAATTCAAGTTTTACGTGCGACGGAAGGTGGGGATGTCGCCAGTGCCAGGAGGCGGCGTCCGTGGCGCATTTGCACAATTGATTGCATAGTTTAGATTTACATTTACAGCGGAAGTTTCCACACAGAGAGGAGAAAATGAAACTAATTTCACAAGTTTCAAGGGAGGAATACTTAGGAAAAGGAAACTGCGCATGACCCACACGGACGTTACTGTTGGAAATTTAGCCTAAAATACCCGGATGTGGGAACAGTCGCTGGCGTCTGGTTGAATGGAGGAAGCTCTAAAGAATTTTCCCCCCGTTTTATAAAAATTTGGAGGCTTTGACTTAATTTCTTTTTTGGGTTTCACCCCCCTTCCAAGTTGTCAATTTTGGATGTGAAATGGGGTTGGGAAACAAGGGAAGTGAAAAGTAATGAAAGTGATTTACTATTTAATCGCCACGTGGATCCTGATTAGGTGAACAAAAGGAAAGGTACGGGTTGGCTGAATTGAAAACGGAATCCAAGGGAACCCATGATAAAATTTTGAGCGGAAAATGTAAAATCCGGGAAACCTTTAATCTCAGCTGGGGCTGGAACCCAAGGATTCCAGAAATGAAGGGCCCTACGCCAGTGACTCACCCCTCAACCCTTCCCTTCCATAAACCCTCCTCGTGTACTTCAATAGGAAAAATTGGGGAGAAAAATTGGAAAACATGGAAATGTCTCATTTAAAGCCCTCCGTCTGAGATCCGATTTTATTTACATTTGGGAATCCAAAGGGCCCCAAATCCTTTCCCTCCGAAGCCCTTCCCCATCCAAAAAACCCGGGAATTTGGTGGAAAAATAAGGGGAAAACTCATAAAAAGGGGAGGAAAAAGGGTCTTTTTGGGCCCAAAAAATAATTTAGAATTTGAATTGATTTTTATATTAATTCCAAAAAGGGGAGACCTTCGTTCCAACGTTGAATTCCCAACGTTTTCCTTCCTCCTGTAGTAATGAGAGGCACTTTGAGTTTCACTTTTTTTGGAAGAAAGTTTAAACTGAGTCCTTTTTTCCTGGGGGTGGTTCCCCCCAAAAGGCCCCGTTTTCCACTTTTTATAACATTTTACCCATTTTATAACCCAAAACCCAAGGGCCCAGGGGATGAAAAAAGGGATTTTAAGTGAAAAAAACGGAGGGCAGATGTGGATGGTTGTTGGGAAGAAATTTGAATGTGGCGAAAGGGATGCATTTATAATTCCAAAAATTTCATTTCCATAAGGATCCAGCGGCAGATGCGGGGATTTTTCGGGCCCGCTCCCGCAACAATGAGATGCAACTCTTGAAAAAAAAGGGGAATTTTCAACAATGTAAATAATTTTGAAACAAAATCTCAACAATTTCTACCCCCAATACTTCAACCCCCATTTTCAAAATTTTAGGAATTCGGAAGAATAAATTATGAGGGAATTGTGGGCCTAGTTTCCTAAGCCTGCGAGGTAGCGACGTCATTTAGTTAATTTGGTTAGTCTAGTATTAATATCTCGGATTGTAATCCTCCCTCGGCGGGGCATGACCTTTGACCTGAGAAGAAAGGAACTTGGGGAAAGTACCATCATTACAAGTGTAGTGTACAGTGAAAGTGCGCAAGTTAGTTGGTGAAGTTTCAATAGGAACTGGACGACTCGTTTGAACTTTGAAAACCCGGTGCGATTGCCTACTGGATGGAGACAGTCGGAGTAGACCCCTGAAACTACCTACGGAGATTGCGCAGTGATTAGAATTTGAAAAAGAAGTTAACAGTTAGTCCGTAAGTGCTCCTTGTCCTTGAACCTAGGGCAACCTAAACCTAACCTAAGTACCCTTCCTAACTACACCACCACCACTAGGTTCACTAGGTTAATAAAAATGGAATTTGTGTAGTTAAGGGCTTCTTTTGGTAATTTTGACTACTCTGACTAGGTTCGTTAGTTTTAGACATCTAAAGTTATTAATGTTAAAGTTTCATCCCGTAGTTGTAGTTTTTCCGTTTTCTTTTTTTAGTGTAAAGTAGTTTTTTTTTAGTGAAGTCGATTAGGGCAGACTAGCAGTGTGACACTGGTAATCTCAAAGGCGTGCTCTCATCACAGTCGTTGTAGTTTGAACAGAACGAACACGCCGCTTTGATTTTCTCAGTGGTGGTCCCTCTTTCTCTCTCTCTCTGGCGAAGTGGTTGAAAAACGTTTTACAAAAAAGGGCTCAGGACCGTGGCGTTAGGGAGAAGGATACCTCGACACTTCCGCTGACCTTGGCTCGGACTGGGAGGTAGACGAGCGACGGCACAAACGGCTCATCCTCCCCGACTCCCAGCAAAAATCTCTGCAGAACGACCCCACTCCCACCGCCCAGGACCTCAAACATCTACAAAAGAGAGTCAGGAATTAGGAATTGTGAAACCCCTTGACCCTTTGACCCCACCCCCCTTTCCCAGGGGGTGGGGTCAAATGAACTGACGACGTGCTGGACTTACCTTGGCTGGGCGGTCGTGGTGGACCTTGAAATGAACTCTCCATTTGGCATACGAAGGGCTCGCGAAGGAACACTTCCGACAGCGGAACAACTTTTGATCCTTCCCACTGCGCCGGCGTGCGGGAGAGTGGTGATCCCGCTTGACGTGCCCGAGGCACTCGGCCCTTTCTCCAAAAGATAATTTACAGGCGGAGCATCTAAAGACGAGTCGTTTCCGCTTCCGTCTCTCCGTGACTCTTAGCTTGTTGTTGTTAACCCCCCGAGACCCCTTGGAAGGGGGTGGTGAGGTCATCTGGACCCCCAGTGGGGCGGGAGTGTGGGCCGGTGAAGGTGGTGGAAGGAATGGCGGGAGGAGACCGTGGCTGAAGAGATGTTGCTGGAAGGCTTCGAGGCTCCCCACCCCTTGGAAGCACATGGGACACTGGAAGGTGTTGGGTGCGGGTTCCGGGGGGATCCGGGAAGCGCCGAGTCCGGTGTGTGTCCGCTCGTGGGCGTAGTGGTAGACGAGGAGCGTCGTTGTAAAAGGGCAGAAATTGCAGCGGTAAACCCTCCCACCACCGCCGCCGTCCCCAGACTCCATTTTGCCAAAAAAGAGACTCAAGGGGTCAAGGACCATGCGCTGTGAGCCCAACTCATCCTCCGACGTCCCATTCCGAACTCTTGACCCGCGTGACCTGAGGGAAATGAAAAGAAGGCGGTTAGTACCCCCCTCCAACTGGTTCCGCAGAGTAACAGTTAGGGTTCATATTTTAATGACGCCAACACTCAGGGGGTGGGTGTTTCGACGCCTGGGATTGACATCAATTTTGACCGGCTATGATGGTGTGCCGGGGGGGATGTCAGAAGTTGCAAAATTTTGATGACATCATTAAAGTATAAAGCCTTCGTCAATTGAATTGGAGAAATTTGAGGAGAATTATGCAGGATTTGGCTTAAGTTTGTTTCTGGCTTGGGAACGATTAGCTTAATGAAACTCATAAATTAATTAAAATTAAAAACAAATGGAGGTCTGGAGTCCCGGATGGAAACTTTGAAATTAATTAGTGGGAAAATGAGAACAGGTGAAACAAAAGAATCGTTAATGGACCCCTCTACACAATTTACAGGCGCAGGTGTGCATATTTTTCAAACCAAAATCATAACCATCTATTCCCCTCTTCAAAACAGACACGAAATATTCAAATTCTAAACATTCCCAAATCGCTGAATTAGAAAACTGAAAGAGAAATCGATTGGAAAGAAGGGGAAATGAAGTAAATGAGTAAACAGGGGGAGAGCGTAATTGATTTCGATTAATTAAGAACGGGGGGAGGGGGAGGGGGTTCCCAAATTATAAGTTTCCATCCCTAAAATCAATAAAGTTTCAGAAAAGGGTGGGTGTGTTGCGCTTTTGCCCAAATCTGAATGAAAATCATACCTGGGCTTGTTGCTCTTGGGTGAAAGTCCGGATGACTTCTTGGTCACTTTCCAGGCGTCCCTCCCCTCCTGCCCGTGGTCCGTCAGGAGGTGGTTTTTGAGCCACTTGACACTCCGGAACCGTTTGGAACAGATTGGGCATCCTTCAGAGTTAGCATGGAGGTCAAGGGGTGCTGGGTCTCCAGAGTTGGACTGCTGGAGAGTGGGTCGGTCCGACGGTGGTGGTGGCGGCGGTGGGGTTGATTGGTTGGAAGTGAGTGGTTCTGGAGCGGGTGGTGAAGGGCCCTCGTCCAGGATCCCATGCGTGTTCTGCTTGTGAACCTTCAGGAAGTACTTGGAGCAAAGTTCTTTGTTGCAAATGTCACAGGTGACGCCGCCAAGGCCCGTTGAGCTCTCAATGCTGATCCCATGCATCTTAAGCATGTGGGTCCGCATAAAGTACTTGTTACAAAGTTCCTTGTGACAAATTGTGCAGTAGCTCCTACTCAACGAAGGGCTCGGTCGTCGCTCCCCCTTCAGGGACCCGGAAGGAGTCGATCCGGAAGTTGGAGTTGGAAGCAGGAATGCGTCTGACCCACCTGATTTTGGAACCTCCTCGTCTTTGACCACCGCGGCGGTGGGGGCGTGGCTTTGTTCCATGTGCTGCGCCAAGAATGTCGCCGAGTAAAACTCCTTTGCACAGACGGGGCAGGCGGCGGCGGTGGGATTGGATGTCGGACCGGGTGGAAGCGCAGGCGTCGTGTTCTCCCGGAGGTTCCAGGCAGGGACGGTCCCGTCCCCTAGCGGTGGGTTGAGGTCAAGAATCATGGACTGGAGGCGACGGAGTTCGTCGGAATCTGATGTCGTTTCTCCAGTTTCTTCTGGACTGAGGCATTCCTCCTTGATTGACTCGTCTTCCTTGTTGTTGTTGTTGGATGGGGGCGGGGTGGGTGGGTGAAAGTATGAAGTATGCATTCGAAGGAGGTAGAGAGTAGAGAAAGAACGGGAGCAGCGGGAGCAGTCAAATGCTTCGGACGGACTGTTTTTGGACAGGTCAAAAAGTGAGGAGGGAGAGGTCGCAGAGGGTGGGAAGGGAAGTAGGAAAGGTGGGACGAGGAGCCCGTGCTTGTCTCCCAAGTGGGTCCGCAAACCCACTTCAGAAGGAAAATCCGATCCACAAAAGTGACAACTGAACCCACCTTCATCCTCACCGTAGTCGTCCCCATCGTTGTCGCCAGAGTTGTGACTCCCCCCGGAGGCATGTCGCCCCGTCCCCTGCCCATTACCACTCAGTGGTCGCCGGGTGAGGTCCGGGTCGGCGGTGGGTTGTGGGAGGTAGGAACCGTTGGTGGGCGGCGTGTCCGAGTAGACGCCGTGCTTGTTGGCCTTGTGAGTTTTCAGGAAATATTTGTTGCAAAACTCCTTGTTGCAGAGGTCACAGTAGGCTTCGGGGTTAAAGATCCGATTGGGTGGGATGATGGAGGTCCCGTGTTCCTTGGAATTACTGTTCGATGACCCATGCGACCCTCCGCTCCCACCCGACCCCCCAATTTCTCGGAGGTTAGGAAAGAGGGGAGCAAATGAGGGTTGGGGGAAGAAGTAGGACCCTTCTCCGGATGAGCCCTTGGAGAGGTTGAGAGGGTTGAGGTCCGAGTCCCGGTTAAGGTCAGGGATACGAGAGGGTCGAGACTGTTTCCGACGTTTCTTGATCTTGGATTCGGGTTGTTCGGGACAGGAAGGAGGAATGTCCGAGTCAAAGCTTGAGTTACTTTCCAGACTTTGGCTGAGGTCAAGTTGGTGATTGTTGGAGGTGTGAGATGTAGTTCTAGAGGGGTCCCCAACGCCTGAGGGTCCGCCATTGGAATTGCCGCTTGGGTCCATTCCCTAACTAAAGATGGGCATAAGGCGACCGTGGGCCTTGCCCACTCTCCCTGCAAAATAAAAATCAGGCGTTTAGTGTTGGGCACTTTGACATTGATCCTACGGAGGTATGATCCAACGCCACCGGACGCCTCCGCCCGGGAGGCAATTCTGGATAATGCTCGTTGCTGGACACGGACGTCCAGGAGCGGTCACTTCCTGACCATTAAAAATGAAAAATAATCCTTCCTGGACAATATTCATTTCCAGTCCAATTAATCCCCAGCAAGGAACCCGGAATAAAATTCTATCCTTTCTCCGACTGGTTTAATGATCTGGATTCCCTCCGAAAGACGCAAGAATCCAGGATGCTCCACTTTAATTTATTATTGACCTCCTAAAATGGAATGGAACCAATATCCTCTCCAGGAATATCCTGGAAGGTCACCCTCAATTAAATTTTTTTTCCAAATTTAACTAACGTTACATCTGATACTTCGACATTGGAGAGTTTGGGGATGTCCCTTTCAATTTGTTACAAGGAGCTTTCGTCCGGATTCATCGCGTACACATTCCACATTCCTTGGGCTGAAAACTTTCTCCGTCTCCAGTCGGTTCATGCCCCAAAGACTGATGGAGCATAAACCGACTGGCATGGAATGGAGAAAATTGGGACTATATCCAATGGCCAATGGAACCAAGATTTAGGACTCCCCCCTTGTTTCACATTTGAATTTCAGTTGGATTTGAACTTTATATCCTGGAGATTCTGGACATGGCTGGAGTGGGGCCGATAGTGGCCAAAGGACAGGTGGAGGACAGAAATCAATATCTGGAGAGAAAGCAAAGGAGAGAGAGAGAGAGAGAGGGTTTTTAATTGGGCTCATTCGGGGAAACGGACAGCTTTCCATTTTCTCCAGCACCACGGAACTGGACAAGAAGAGGAGGAGGGAAAAATTCGGTGGTGGTAGGGAAGGGAGACAGGAGAGGAGGGAGTTTGAATTTCTCGATTCCAGGATAGGAAAGCCAAGAAAAAGGACGAAAAAAAAAAAGAACCCCGGGTCCAGGGAAAGTTATGAAGTATGGCTATGGATTTTATCAATTTTTTCTCTTTATTTTTCCCTCCCGCATGCGTTTTCTCCAGTTTAGTTCCTTCCATTGATTTTCTTCTCCGCGTTTTGAAGACTTTCTCTCACTTTTCACTTTCTCTTCTCCGCCAGGCCTTTCTCTTCATCATCTCCTCAACTTCGGGGCTACTTATCATCATCAATGACATACGGCCGGGGGAATAGGGGGTCAGGGACCCCTCTCGGATACCTCAAGGGTCCTTAATGGATTCCAATGGACTTACCTTCAGATTGTGCTGGGATGGGTACGAGTCCTTGATCTGTCGTCGTCCCTTGGACCATAGTCTCCGACAGAGAGGGACACGACCTCGGGTCTTCTTCTCCTGTCACCACGCGGTCTTTCACTGGCCTACAGCCGTCTACGGGTCTACAGCTCAACCTCAGTTTTGGGGCCCCACCAACTGCACAAGTACGCACACACACTTCCGTCGTCGTTGTCGTCGTCGTCGTCGTCGCTCTTGGGCGGGCACAAGGAGAAAGATGTTCCCGGTTCTCGGGTTGGAAAGGAACTGACGAAGCTCGGCGGACTCTCACTACACTCCACCTCACCCAACTTGGGAAAGTGGAAGAAAAAAAACAATTTTTCCCCAATTTTTCGATCCTCATCGAGTTTTAGGGAAACAATGGAATGGACTCGGAATTTTTCTCCCTTGTCATCCCCATCCCCAGAAGAGCAGGAGGAGTTCGTGGTGGTGGTAACTTTGGTGGGGGAGATCCATGGATTCCCTGCTTCCTTCCTTACGAGCCGTCGTCGAGGTGGACCGTAGCTATAGTTAGGTTACCCACGCCCTTCCCCACATTTGCATTGGGATCCTTCATCAATTGGATTAGATGAGGACTTTCCTAGGAAGGAAAGGAGCTGGGGCAGCTTAAGGTCCATGGACCGACTTGTCAGTCCACTTTCCCCTTCCATGTCACTTTTCCCCAGGGCGTTCTGCGGAGGAGGAAAGGTGTCTAAGCCAAGAATTTGGGAATAATGGTCAAGATCTAGGAACTCCCTCCTGGGATTTCCATCAACAACAATCTAAAGGTCACACAGCGATTGAGCCAAACTAGGAACCTACCAAAGTCCCTCTGATCAAAAAGTGACACATGTAGACAAACTTACTGGATTTGCATTACAAATTGAGCTGGATCGATGGCTCTCCTCACCACAATCTCTCTCCATAAAATTAAATTCTGAGTTACTGCGAACGACTCTCGCTGACTCGAAAAATGGAAAACATCGATTCTTGATTCTGTTCAACTAATTCGAGAAACTTTTGTCAAAAAGTTGTAACCTTGCATCATCATCCCACCAAACAATAATTGACGACCGGAAATACTTTTTATAACGACGGGTTCAAATGGGACATGTCGTTTTCATGTAACTTACCAATTATTCCAAATTGGGATTACTCTGTTTAATATTTAACAAAATTTAAGAAAATTTAAGTCACATTAAGTGGAAACTTGTAGAAATTCGTAAACTCAATTCGAGAACACCAAATGCCAAAAACGTTCCATGTTTTAGAAAAGTAGGAAGGAGGGGTAAAAATGTGCTGTTTGGTCTAAAATAAGATGAATTTGATTCAACTATTTATGATAAATGGATTAAAACTAGGGCGAAATTAGAAAATGATTCAGTTAGTTAGATTGATTTGGATGACAATAAGGAGTAAAAAGGTAGGAAAGTGAGAGTGGCGTCATTTGGTGGTTGTCGCCTGGCGACATCTGTCGCCACCCAGTCTGGATGGGAGTGGAGGAATGTGGTGGGGCGGTGGGGTTTCTTATCCCACGGACTTTCGGTTTCACTTGCTGCAGGATCCAACACGTCATTACTCATTTAGTCAACTAATTTCAATCTCTTTTTCTATTCCAGAAGTATTGCTTCAAGTATTTCTACTTTCATTGGGTGTGCGTAAGTAGGTTAGTTAACAGTACCGTAGTCATCAGTCGTCACTTCTTCTGTCTGGTCCTGGCCCGTCTTTCAACCTGAGTCGATCCCGGATTCGGATACCCAAACTAATTACTCTTAGATTAATCACTGGTCTTAGGATACACACGATTCCAAAGGCAGGATGGGTCTAACCCTCTCCAGTGTCCTATCCCGTCTCTTCGGGAAGAAACAGATGAGAATTCTTATGGGTAAGGTCATCCCACTTCTTAGTTTACAATTCATTCCTCAATTAACCTCATTTTAACAAGTTTAAACATGCCTATAACTCCCTACACTTCCAGCAATATGTAGTTACCGGAGCTTAGCAAACTAGACCAGATTGAAACAGTTTTTATATGATTTGAACCGGTTTTCATTCAGAATGTCCTTTGTTTTGTAATTGACAGTGGGACTTGATGCGGCTGGAAAGACTACAATCCTCTACAAGTTCAAGTTGGGAGAAATCGTCACTACTATTCCAACGATTGGTGAGGATCTATTTAATTGGCGAATCACTACCCAAAAACCTCCAGGCGATGCAAACCCCCCAATATCTATTAACTTTTGACATCCTTGTTTCTTTTCAGGTTTTAATGTAGAGACAGTGGAGTATAAGAATATAAGTTTCACAGTTTGGGATGTAGGTGGCCAAGATAAAATCCGACCTCTCTGGCGACA
>JAQIWD010000330.1:0-23901 GCA_034694825.1 Anurida granaria
TGTGAGCCTAATTCACCGTCGAAATTGTCGGATGCTGCTCTTTGATCCGGGTTAACAGATGGGAATACGTTGTTCGTGTCTCTCTCACTAGGTGGTTACCATACCTTCCTGCGACCAGTTTTGTAGCTCCTTAAAGTCGCTCAGAAGTAAAGTTTAATTCAACAATTGAATAAGTCCAGTTCTCAAAGTTTTTTAGTTTTCTTCCTCTTCGGAAAAGTGAAAGTTTAGTGGTCTGGTATAATTTTTTTTTTTTTTTTTCAAAATGTCACCGTGTACATTCTGCTGGTGCTGATTTTTTGGATTAATTTAAATTTTGGGCTAAAATTGCATTTTACACGGGGGGCATGTTTGCATGTTTCCTTCCCCTCTGTCGTGTTTCCCAAACTCATAAAGAAGGAGCGAGGCCAAATTGGTTGGAAAAGTTGTGTGTTGGTGCTCTACCACCAAAGTGGATTTTTTGGGAGTCCTACACAATTTTTAACACGAAGCGGAGAGGTCTTTTAGAAAAATTACCTCGCTGAGAAGAATGGACGAAGTTTTTTTTACCGCCGACATCCAGTTGTAGTTGTAGTTTTCTTAGGCCCCTCTCTTTCCTTTTTACGAGGTGAGAACCGGAAGTGGGAAGTATTTGCTAATCTGCAGAGTTTTTGCACGAGAGAGCAATTCCCAAGCAACGGTTATTTATTGAAGAGGAGGTTGGGCGGATAATGATTTCATTGTTTTCTGTCCTCCCATTCCTCTTGCGGGCTAAGAAGAAATGTTGGGATAACCCTCGAGGCATTTACTCCTTCCCTTGCAAGAGATGAGGTTAAGATGGAGATGTTGACATGGATTGTCCTTGTCATCTCAAACATCAAAGATGGAGATGATCCCTTCTGTCGGCCTCTTTGCTACTCCACCACCACCACCACCAGTACCGCTTCTCTTTTTATTCAAATCACAAGGATTTAGGGTGCTGGAGAAAAGTTGCTGGAAACTTGTTTCGGAGTTTCCAGCATCCGGATGCGAATCCTGAGACCAGCAGGAAGAGGATGAAGACTTGGGGAGCGAGATTGAGGGCGTGGAGAAAGCTCATATGAATTCTTGAATAAACTTGGGAGATTCCTAAACAGATTCCTCTCTTGGGTTCGTATGCTGGAGACGCTGCTGCTTGAGACGCTGGAAGGGCATGGAAAAGTTGTGCAATTTGGTACGGTGGTGGTGGGTGATGCGGTGGGTCGTTTGTGGTTCAAGTGGGAGGAAGATGCCTGGGAGGAAAAGTTGTTTGGGATCCTTGACTTAATACATTTATGACTTTAATGAGGTTAGGCTTTCACCTACATCAAGGATTTACCTCTGCACTTTCACTAAAAACCAAAGGAAACACATGGGGGAGATGAGAAAAGCGACGCTTCGGTTGTGAAAGTAGGGGAATCATGGGAAGAAAAGGTGAATGGTTAATGGTCTTGGAAAAATCATTCACCGGAAGTACTCACAAAACACTGAAAATTTCTCTAGAACTTATGAAGAGAAGAATTAAAACGAGTCCTCGTTCGTGAAAAACAAATGGCGTACGGGTAAAACGTCAATTTTTAGTGAGAATTTCCGTTTTTCTCTTGAAATGTTGAGTGGTTTCACGCAAGTTGAAAAATTTGGTTAAATTTTGAAAAAATGTTGAGTCATTTCTATAAGGTTTGTGTATGAGAGTCGCGGTTAGGATGAAATTTTGAGTTTATTTTCAAAAATGCTTCATAAATGTGTGTTGTTTTGTTGTTGACTGCTTAATTGTGACCTCTGAAGTTCCAATGTTGACAGAAGTGGGTTTTGGAGGTGAGGAATAATAATTGATTGGTTGTAATTCACCCGTTTACTCGGTGGAATGAACCTAATGACAGGCTCTAATCAGGATAATTTTCACCGTTCCAACCTCACAACCACCTTCCACTTGTCGTCAGTTCATTTCTCCAGTTTTCCAGTGCATAATTATCCTGAGTATACCCGCCTGGAGGGTAACCGCCGCTGGAGTTTCGGATTTTTTCGGAATTTAGAGCTAAGCTGTAATGAAGGAAGGAAAATGTGCGTGACTTCCTTTTTGGAGCACCTTTGCCTTACCTTGTCAGAATTCATAATTATGGGAGCTTTATTTCCAGTCCCTTTGCGCCTTTTCTCCGAACCGAAATATCGGAGGACTGGAGGGAACGGGTGAGGATTGGGTGAGGATTGATTGGGTGTTCTTAAACGGCGAGAAATAAACGGAACTGGAAAATCAAGTGGGTGATAAAAGGGGGATAAGAAAGGAAGTTAAGGATTTATTGTGGACATGTTTTGTGGATTGTTGGAATCGCTGCGACGCTGCGGCTTCTTGATCCTGGTTTCCTACGCTGAAGTCCATCATCTTCTTTACTTCATTTTCCCATCCTCGTCCTTCCTTCTAATTGCATTAGGCTTTTCTCAAAATAAGATTTCGCCTTGTCTTGTCCCCTATCCATCTCCCCCAACACGAAGAAGAAGCTTCCGTAGAGAGATCACTTTTAGAGAAAGGAAGTGGAAGATGCGAAGATGTTCTTCCTGAGTGGAGTGGAACCACTACTACCGTCTCGCGTCATTCTGGAATCTCAAAAGAGGAGGACGCCCACAACGCCGTCCCGACACACTACGAATGTTTTAAAATATTCCAATATTTTTAACATCTCCTGTGTAGTACCATTTTCTTCGTTTTATTTGCCGAATTGAATATTTTGAGAATTGCGTGAATCTAATCGGGTATTCACAAATCTAGAATCATGTATCCCATACATTGGAAATGGTAGTGCTATCTATATAATATTCCATTGCAAATATGTTCTGTATATTGACGAGACGCGATTTCATAGTAGGAAGTTACGAGGCCAACAATGGGTGTCCAGCCAGAACATTAAGTCAATCGTTCATTCTATAGGTGTCCAGCCAGAGTATTAGGTCAATCGCTGATCTACATTTAGTTATTTTCCTTCAGTCGTGTGGTATTCAATTTGGGTTTTGTCCAGCCTCCAGCCCACTCATCATTTTGAAGTTGTTTGTAGTCTTTCAGTGACCTCTTTATTGGTCGGATTCAGTTTCCTTAGAGGTCACCGTCATTACATTCTGAATGCTTCATAAATATCCCAAGGTGTAACAGCGCAACAGGTGAAGAATAATACACTTCATGCACATTACAGTTATAATTTTGTGTTTAATCATTAATCAAGGCTACCTAGGTTTAATGCGCCATTTTGTTGGTTAAATTATTCCCTGATTCTACCTCATTTTACGATTTCTGTCCGTCCCGAGAGCAACCCCAGCATCAGAAAAGTACTTAAGGACGTGATGTAAGTGTTGTTTACAAACAAATAAAAATTGAGTTTTGAAGGTGAACAATTACCGTAGATGTTCAGTAATGGAGATGGAAGGGCGTATTTGAATTTCGAGCCAAATTTTGAATAAAAGCAAGGAATTCTTTGTAAACTGACATTTTTGTGTGACTATGTTTATATGAATTTAAACAGTTCTGTCAATGTCCCGAAAAGTTTCACGTTTCCTTCCAAATTAGTTCCTGAATTACCTAAATCAGTGAATACTTTGAGTAACGAATATTGGATTCTCTACGGTAAACAGGTATCTGGTCGCTAAACAAACGTTTTTGATATTGCGGTGTAATTTCCTGATCCTCTGTGTTAGATTTTCTCAATTGAATATTTTTGAGATAGCCAACTGTATTGGTCAGGTCCGTTCTTTCTTTCATGGCATTCCAATTGCTACTTGCGGAGATACGACATTTTAAACACGTTGCCAGGCTGCTTCGATGGTCGTCAAAATCGCTGACGAACTTTGCTCAATCAAATCTCAGCAAGTAGCCGGTAGAATGTCTCAAAAGAACGAAGGGACCTGCTTCATACAGTTGCCCTTCTAAAAAACATTTATTTGACAAAATTGGACAACCCAGACGAGCAGGACATTGCTCGGCAGTTCGCATCTCCTCTTATGGGATTACCTGAGTTACGCTAACTTGATAACAAGACCTTAGTCAGTGCCAACAGATTTTAAAAAAATGAAATAGTAAGATTATTAACTAATTATATCACGTAGATTGCATTTACACTGGTAATGATGATAATAATTTGACTGGATAAATTAGACTTTTCTGAGACACCTGAAAACTACCATTTCCCCACAACCGGTTTTTGACAAGTCAAGCTATTCAGACGAAACCCCCACTTTTGTTATTGTTTTTTAAATATTATTTTTCAATTTAAGTCTATTTATATTATAATATCTGTTGAATTCATACTTCAAATGTGAAAACGCTGTGGTTTCGTATTGTTGAGTGTTGTAAGACGAGATGTTGAGTATGTTGTGTGTTGTGCGCTTGACGTAGTTGGTGGTGAGTCAGTATGGATTTGTTTTTCTTTCCTCCTCCTGGTTTAATGGTTGGGCTCGTCCTCTCCACTGGATCTGGCAACGGAGGGAGAGGAAAATGGCTGCAGAATCATTTGGTTACTGAATTGGTAGTTTGGGCTCTTGGTAAAATCAGGAGATAGACATGTCATATCAAAGTTTGAGTGGTTCAAGTGAGTTCAAGTGAACTTGTGATCATCACTCCTAATGGATCATCTCCAATTACGTAAGAATCACCCTCATTTTACCTCCTAATTCATTAATTGTCTCTTTTCGTCCATTATTCACATTCCATTAAATCCTTGGGGATTTCTCTTGGAGAGGGGAAGATGTTGCCAATTTCCAGGGGATAGAAATATAGACAAGTTCACACATGCGAGAAGGATATCATTCCCATTGCGGGTGTTAATGTTTACATTTCCCCTTCCCCTTTTTACTACTCTTTACGTCGTCGCCTTCATAATCTTATCTCAAAAAGGTGTCAAAAGAAGAGATAATTGACATGGAACTTCGGAGGATGAAGGGGATTAAGATTATCCTTAAACTCTTTGCATTTTCAAAGTAAAGTTCTAAGAAATTGGAATTTTTACGCATAGACACGGCAATCGACAAACATCACTTCCAGGTCAGTCAAAGTTTTTTTATTGGGTTCATTTACGTTACGTTACGTTAAGTTACGTTGCATCGGAAGTTCTCAAATGTCATCTGATTACTTTAGGATCTTATCAAATTGACGTGCTGATTTGATCAATCGAATTGAAATATCATTAGAATTGAATGGAAATGGGCATGATTGATCAGCTTATGTGTTGGTGATTGATTTAGATCATCGAAAGCACCCAATCAGGATATGTGTTATGTTGATTAAGATATAATACAAAACCTGATGAAAAGTAATTAGGAGCTATGTTATTAATTAGAATTCTGCGAGTGTGAGTGTGGATGTGCTGCTGGTACTCATTTGCTCTCAATACCTGTACCGTTTATCACCACCACCGGTTTCTATTGAATGATTAATTGTGATGCAAATTCACCCCTTTGTGACAGCCTTGGTGGTAAACTACCAACACCCAAAGATACTTTGTTATAAAAATACAAAATTGATGTGATGGATACAGAGGGTGTGTTATGATTTCCAATGCCGTTTTGCATTGTATTCCATTCTGGGAAAGGGGAGGGGGTAATGGTATTCATTTGTACGTTACTAAACATCTGATGAGTGTTGAATTTTGTTTAATTTCAGAGCAAACGGGATACGTTGATGGTCCACATCAAATGGTTCTATCGTCCATGTGAAGTTCCAGAAACGGTTTACCAGTTACTAATCCAGGATCGTACTGCCCTCGATTCTCAGGAAACCAAGAATATCCTTGATGTTGCCAATGGTACTGAGATCACTATCTCCAACCGGAAATGAATGGGTAATGAGGTTTGACTACACTATCGCTAATGAGCCTATTTTTGACTCCAGGTTCTACCAAATCAGAGGCTCTCACACTTTTCCCGGAATTAAGCGTTCGTGAACTCTTCATTTCGGATGCAACGGATACGTATCCAGTCTCAGTTCTCAGGTAATAAAAATGAGGCGGAAATGAACCGAATCTTGCTCCTGATGAAAACCTTCTTGATGAACCTGTTTGGTCTTGTTCTTGATTGTAAATTGTATTTGTAATCTTACAGGGGTTTGTGTAAAGTGGACCATTTTGCAGAGATCTCATCACTAATCCAAACTTTCAAGCCTTGTCCAGACCACTTCTTCTACGTTTTGGGCTACAATCCGGAAACGCGCAGACTGGCGTCGACACAGGGAGAAATACGGGTCGGCCCGTCACATCAGGTGAGGCATAGAGATGAAATTGGCCCTAAATGAATTTATGACTCTGTCAAGGCTCAACCATCCCTTGGTTTCTGGATAAGAATGACCGTAAATTGTGACTTTTGATCCTAAAATGTTATTTGTCGATTCCAGGCTCGACTTCCGGAACTCCAACTAGGCGTCCCCATCCGGGAAGATTGGGAGGAAATATGCTGGAGACCGGGTGGAACGCTGGATGCGGATCTCGTCATGTACTTGAGAGCAGCACGTTCCATGGCAGCATTCGCTGGAATGTGTGACGGTAAGTTAACGCTAAGATAATCGGTTTCAGGATAACTTGATTGACAACGTGAAGTTAAGTATTAATCTCATGAATTTTTGTGTGGGGTTTAGGTGGATCTCCTGATGACGGTTGCCTCGCAGCTTCCCGTGACGACACAACGATCAATGCACTCTCCGTAGTAAGTGCCCCCTCTGGAGTACCATCGGGGTTATGCGCAGGGTCGAACGATGGTGATGAGCTTAATTCTTATTACAGCTTCATGATTCTGGATATGAGCCAGGGAGAGCCCTTCAAGCCCTTGTCAAGTGTCCAGCCCCTAAAGGGATTGACAAGAAATGGAATGAAGAAGAAACTGTACGTAACTTCAATTTTTCAAAAGCTCAAATAAGAAACTAATCGCTTAATTTTATCTGTTTCCAGAAACGTTTTGTGAAAGGACTTCGTCAGTACGGCAAGAATTTCTTCCGGATCCGGAAAGAGCTCCTCCCCCACAAAGAGACTGGAGAATTGGTCGAGTTTTACTACCTCTGGAAAAAGACGCCGGGCGCTGGACCAAGTCGGACTCATCGCCGTCACCGACGTCAAAGCGTCCTTCGAAGGATTCGGGCCCCACGGAACGCCCGGACTAATAAAGAAGACCCTGGTGACCTCAGCTCGGCCTCTGAGGATGAAAATTCCGAAGAGGATTCTGACTCCAGGGATTTGAGTGGTTACCACTGCAAGCACTGCTTCACTACAAGTACGCCACGTGACCTAAAGTTGACCTCTGACCTTTTAATTCTGATTCTTATTCACTTTGTAGATTCCAAGGACTGGCACCATGCGGGTAAAGATAAAGGTTCGTCACTTCATTTTATCTCGGTGCTGACATATCAACTTTAGTGAGCAACATTGAATTCAACTCCTTTGTTTTTCTTTATTTCCAGCCATTCTCTGTACAGAATGTCGCCTCCACTTTAAGAAATACGGTGACATGCCGCCGTTGGACGGGCCCAAGGACCCACCCTACCTCTTCCGCCCGGTCGTGAATAATGAGGATGAAGGTCGAATACGGACGCGGACGCGGACCAAAGAATTGGTAAAGTCACCAACAAATGTAAATAACTCACACTCTTGATAACTTACTAACCTCTCTTGACCTTTTTGGTTTTGCTTATCTTCCATGGTTCATCAACGCTTGGTTCTTGTATAAAATGTTGTTAATCTCTTCGTAACTCTTGACCTGTTTTCCTCTGGCAGCTCTCTTTGACGCTGTGCGTAGTAAAACTCGTATTATCAGTTGCTGGTTTTCTTTTGATTATTACAAAACTTCAGCCCTGCCGTAACGTGTTCTAACAAGTTTGTTTTTTCCTTGAACCAATAGAACGCCCGGAATCGTCCCAAACGTGGGAGTGGGAATAGTACGCCTGAGCCTGAGATGAAGGGATCAGGAAGGAAATCACCAGGGGCTGCCAGTAATACAAGTTCATCGAGTGACAAGAGTAAAACTAAGGTAAGTTATTGGGACTATAAAGTCTCCAGGCTTCCTCTCCAGGCGTGCCTGAGCAAAAAACTCCAGGCCCCTGCCAGCGAGCAGCGTAAACTTTGTAACTCCCTTTGTCTTGTCTCGGCTTTCTTTTACTCCCGTCTCTTTTTCTCCAGGAAAAGTTGTTTGGAGAGAAAAGAGAATTTGACTGTGAAATGAGTCAGTCGGATTAGAGTAAAGAATTTCAACGGTGGAGTTTTTATCATTCCTTTCTTTCCTCCTTGCCCTCTTGGTTACTTTCTCCGAAAAGAAAGGAGAGGGGAAAGGCTTTCAGGGATTTCTGCTTCACTGACACTCGAGGCGGAGGCGAGGAGGTAAAAAGGACGAGGAAAGTCAAGTAGAGAGAATCCAATTGAGAGAGAAAAGGCGACGGGGATTTTCCGATTTACTTTCATTTTTTCTCTCCTTGGCTCTTCTGCTGCGCTGCGAGTTCCTTGCTTCTGTAGCTATTTTCCACATTTTGAATTTTCCTTTTGTGGTGGGGTGTCACCTTTGACTTTACAGCGCTCCCCGGCATGGTCGTCGTCCCTTTGATTTGCCACTACGCTCCTGTAAATTGACATTTTTGACACTTTGAGAATAATTCTCTGACAGACGCCTCTCAATTTGTGTCAAGGTTGCTTGGAAACTGTTGGTAATTTAAGTTCTGTTTTCTGTGATTTCAGTCCAATGCTCCTAGTCCTGCCCCACGCCCGCTCAAAAGGGGCAAGGAAGATTCAGAAGAGTACAAAACTGCCAATGCCAAGAAAAGGAAAGATGAACATCCAGAGGTGCGTTTCAGTTTCAGTTAAATTACAAAATTTGACTATTTTATCAAAATTTTCACTTTTGCAAGATTTGGACAAATTTTTTATCATTGATCTCCTTTTTGAGTTGTTATTAATTATTTTTGTTTTGCAATTTTTCAGAGTCCTTCAGGAAGTTCAGTGGGAAGTTCAGCAGATGATGAAGTGGAGGCGAACGAAATTGAAATGGAGGGAGGAGACAATGAAGGCTCAAGTTCACGAACCTCATCCCCATCCCCAGTGGATTCCCTGAAAACCCTCGGGCGTGACATGAGTCCCACCCCTGCCACCCTTCTAGTGGAGCCCAAAGTGGAACCAGAGGCCGTTGAAGCCCCACCAAGTCCCAAGGAAATCCCTGCCCCACCACCACCACCTCCGACTGACCTCCCCTTTATCAAAAAGGAGGATGACCAAGACATGAAACTTTTTGGAGAAGTGAAAAAGGAGCCCTTGAATGATGAACTCCTCCGGTTCGTAACGGAGAAGAGTGAGAGTGAGTTGTTAGGAAGTCCCCTCCCAGTTGTCGTGAAACAAGAACTAATCCTGAATGTGCCAGACTTCGGAGGGGTCAAGGACTATCCCCTGCCCCTTAACCCCCTTCCAAGTGACCTACGACTGGCGGTGGCGGTGGCTGAGAAGCAACCGTTGCTGAAACCTCTTCGCCTCGACTCGTCGTCTGAAATCAGCGAAGAAAAGTTGTATATTCCAAAAATCCCACCACCCCCACCCCTCCGCCCGAGTGACTTGGCAGTTGGGCCTGAAGGACCAGAAGTGGGACTAATCAAAATCAAGGATGAAAAGAGTCTTATTTCTCCAGTCAACGGCCCTCAAGGGGAGAGAGATGATCTCAACGCTTTGACCTCCAAGAAGCATCCGCCACTCCTTTTTGGTCTCTCGGCCATCACTGATTCCAGCCCTTCGGAGGGATTCGGCGGTTTCCCCCCACACTCGCAACAGCCACCTCCCCCGCCAGCCTTTAGCCACCACCATCCCTTCCTAAATCTCAACGTGCCTCTTCCCAAAACGTCGCCCCTGGCCACTTCCTCTGCAGACGCAATCATTTCCTCCTCGGCAGAAGATGCACTCCATTCTAGTCCAAATCCCATCAATCGCCTCTTCCCTCATCTTCCGCTACCCTTTGGGGAGGGAGGTCGACTGGGGCCGAGTGACACCGGAAAACCGGACCTCAACCCTCTCCAGTCACTTAGCAGCCTCAAAGTTCCTGGATATCCAGTATTTGACCCTCCAGCCATCCCAACCACCCCTGCAGGGGCAGGAGGGACGAATGGGTCCAGCCCTGGAGCGGCCCAACCTCCGTTCTTCCCTCCGCCACCGCACAAGGTCAAGAGGGACGTATCTCTGGACAGCAATTCCAGCAATGAGAGGGAAGAGGTCCGCGGTGCCATGGGTCATGAGAAGGAAATGCGGGAGCGGGAAGGGCTGAGACTAGCACAAAATT
The DNA here is from genome assembly GCA_034694825.1 of Anurida granaria. NCBI lineage: Eukaryota > Metazoa > Arthropoda > Collembola > Poduromorpha > Neanuridae > Anurida > Anurida granaria. Next base: position 10,261 of record JAQIWD010000330.1, read on the forward strand.
CTACAAAGGCTTCACCGAATTCCCAAGAACAAAAGATTGCGGTTGGACCTTTGTCTTCAGCTTCCATTGGACCACCGTGTATTGGCTCAACTACCACAACGACCCACGCTGGACCCCCTGGTCCGATCCCACATCCCAATATCCATTTACCACCAGGATGTGGTCCTTTCCCAGGTGCTTTCCATCCGAACCCACATGGACCTCCACATCCAATGTATACTTACCCTTACGGCCCTTATTTTGCCCCTTATCCATTCCCGGCGTATCCACCAGCCCAACAGCATCTCCATGGACTCCCACCGCGCATGGCCATGCCACGACCACCATCTCCACAAAACCTCAATCCACAACAGCTTTCAGCCAAAGACAAACATGACTCGCCACATCATGGTCACGGAGGACATGGGCACGGTGGACACGGGCACGGTGTCAAGACCAGTTCCAAGAATTCCAACGCAAATCACAGGGAGAGGGACCGTGAACGGTCGGACCATGCGCACGCGCCTAATCATCACCACCACGGCCTTGGGCATGGACATGGACGGAACATGGGAGCTCTTGGGATTCCGGATCACGGAGATAACCACGATGGGCACCAGCAGGATGAGGACATTGACGAATCACCAAGTCCGCATGGCGTCCCTCGAGGGCCCAGCCCTGATCCCAAGGTGGAGGATTCCGAATGTCACCGGAGTCAGAGTGCAATTTTTCTACGGCACTGGAACCGTGGCGGTGAGTGTCTCACTTGTCTTATGTTTTGAAAGAAAAACTCTATTATTGATTACTTAACGTCCTTATTATTGCATTACAGACTTGAACTCCTGTGCCCGGACGGATCTCACTTTTAAACCGGTTCCGGATTCTAAATTGGCTCGAAAACGGGAGGAAAGGCTCCGGAAACAGGCCGAGAAGGAGAGGGAGGAGCGTGAGCGTGCAGCTCAACAGCGTAAAAACATGCCCACCCCAGAGAACGTCAAGAGGGAGACGCCGAAATCGTTGCCGTTGGGCCTGATGGATCCGAATCATCCCGGAAATTCACCTTACGACCGATTTACGCCACGTCCTGGAAGTTTTGCAGACACGCCAGCCTTGCGCCAACTCTCGGAATACGCACGTCCTCATACGTCCTTTAGTCCCGGCGGGATGCCACCACCTGGACTCATGCAACCAAACTCTCTCAATCAAATGCTTCCGAATGCCTTCCAGCTGGGGCAGTTGGGCCTAAGTCAGTTAGGACAAGCTGGATACTTCAGTGGACGGGAACGACTGGAGATGGAAGCACTGGAGAAGCGTGAGAGTGAGATCCGATTGATTCGGGAAAAGGAACTGTCGGATCGTCTCAAGGAAGAATTCCTACGTAACGTGCCTGGGGGACCAAATTCAACGACGCAAGGACCGCCGGGTGGTCCAGGCTCACGCATGCCAAGTCCCATGGATCAACATTGGTTCGAAGTTCATCGTCGTTTTGGGAGTTTGGGACCAGGCGGACCACCACCGGGCCTTCATCAGTCTTCCTTTCCAGGAATGTATCAACCGGGTGGAGGTCCTACTTCCAGTTTAAGTGCATTAGAAAGGGAACGGCTGGAGCGATTGGGTAAGCAGGGATAAACAATTCTTAAGGAAATTGAATCGCTGATGTGGTGCGCATGAGCTGCGCTGGATTCCAATACATTTTGGGATCGATTCAATAATTGACAAGGTCGTTCGTCAGTCAATGACGTTTTTTATTTTCAAGGGATTCCTACACAATTGGGGAATGAACAATTAGAACGATTGAATGCTGAGCGGATGGCCATGGATTCTATGAGGATGCAACTAGCAGGTTGGTCTAGAAAACATGGTTACATTCCAAAATCCAACAATTCCAGTCTCCTATTCTAAATTATTGACGTTTGTTTAATACAGGACAAATGCCATATCCCGGGATGGGGATGGAAGCGATGATGCATCCAGCTGCTGCTGCTGCCGCAGCGGCGGCTGGAGTCTATCAACGGAATTCAGGGCTCATGCAGCGTGACGCCGTTTTAGGACTTCATCCAGACATACTTGGGAGGTACCCACCGGAGCTCACGCATCACGTAAGGACTACGCGACTTTGAAAACTTGGAAACGAAAACAAGTTTTTGATTTTGCTTTTGCAGTTTTTTTTCCAATTTGTACAAACTTTGTTTGATTCCCACAGTTGCAGCGACAGATGCTGATGGAGAGAGAACGATTTCCACATTCTGGTGCTGGAGGGCCAATGCTTGGACCACACCCTTCCTTCCTTGCCCAACAGGAAGAGTATCTTCGGTACATAAACAGCCTCCCACAGAAATAAATCTCTAGCTCCTGTCACAACTTTCTTCTTACTTTCGTCTTCTTCGTCAGTTACCTTCGTCTTGTCACCTTTTCTCTTCTTCTAGCTACATTACGCACAATTAATTAAGGTTAATTATGTTTCGTTTTTCCAAGAATTTCTAATCTGAATTTCAGGCAGCAGCAGAGGGAACGGGAAATGAAAGTTAGAGCTTTAGAAGAAGCAGCGGCTAGAAGACACTAGAGAGACCCAAATAACGAACGACAATGAAACCCAAATCGTCTCCCAAAAGCAGTCAGTTAATCCCTAAATCGCTTCCAGCAATGGTAGTGAAGCAGGATATAACATGTTCAAATCTGAATCTTTTTTTTTTTTTTTTTTTTAATCATTATCATCTTTTCAGAATTTTTGTTTTGTTTTTGTGTACTCCGAGTTTTTTTTCCAGTTTTCCAGTTTCCGATTTTTTAAATCTGCTGCTGCAGTCTCAAATTATTACGTTTTAGAAATCTTGCAAAAAATAATTCTGTCTCCTTTTCATTATTTTTGTTACGCAATACAGTACAAGAGTTTAGGACAGTGTTAGGTGACAATAATGTTAGTTATTGGACAAGAATTAGTTTTGTGACCTTTTGTAATGTGGATCTGGGTAGAGGTCAGAGCAGGACTAGCCGTAGGTACTCGCCAAAAGCCAATACAAAAGTACTTAAGAATAGTCGTTGCCTTTGAAAAGTGTAGCTTCCGCTGCCAGTAATAATTAGAACAGCGCTTATCCTACCCCTCCAGCCCCCTTTATATGCACACGCTATTTATTGTCTGTGATGAGTACTTTTTAAAACTTGTTTTAAAACTGCCGTTGTTTTTAGATTTCATCCAATGCCACACCCACCAGTTCATTTTTATTTCTCAAATTCTGTTCAAGCAGTGTTCATTTTCAGTGTTTTAATTTTTAAACCCAAAACGTGTCCAAAGTCCTTGTTGTGATGCCTTACAAGCGTGTTAGCCCGCCTATAACGTAATTTTGACTTTCCAGACGCTTCCTAGCAACTCCTAGAAATAAATTTATGCAAAGCGTTCCGGAGTTTCCGGCCAGAAAAAGGCGACGCCAGTAGTCAAGTCCAGTAGGGGTCAAGTGGGACCCTTGTAAATATTTTAGAGTCCCTGACCCACCGCGCAGTGTGTCTCGACGCTTGTTTCTTCTTGTCGTTCGTCGTTTTAGCCATAAGGTCTAATTTAGGTCAATTAATTTAAGTAGAGAAAATCCTAACGTTTATTACTCTCGTAATTGTAAGAAAGAAAATTAATTTAAGGAGACTTACTTTTTGTCCAAGGTAGAGCAGGAGAGAGGTCGGGAAGGGGTTCCAATAATAATAAAGTCAAGAACCAACACCTACAGGAATCTACAAAAGAGGAAACGAGTTAATAATTTATTAGCACTTGAATGACCGTCTGGAGGGTATTTTAAAGTTACGTTATTGCGACCTTGATTACCGACAAACCAAGAAATGTTAATTGTGATTAGAAATTAATTAATTTAGTTTGATTTCAGGGGCGGATTCAACGTGGTTCCCATCCCAAGCGCTCCGGGTCAACACGGTTCACTCCTGCTCAGTTCCCATCCCAGATTTTGGAGAGGACGATATCCCCCGTTGACACGGTCTGAGTACAAGACTCAACCCTGACCCCTCCAGGGCAGCAGATCCGATCGATTAATCTCTCAATTGAGTCAATCTTGTCAGTGGTGGAGGAACCAGAAGAGGTCACGGCTTCTGGTGGAGTATTGAAGCACCCACTGTCACCACCGTTCGTCTCCAAGCTCGTCAGGTTCGACTCTGAAGATGAGTCTGACATTTGAGACTTGTGGAGCTTCTTTGCAATTTTAAGAGAGTTGGAGAGCTGTTCCAGGGTAGAGTCCGGTAAAGCCATGTGCCTGGAAGGGAAAAGTCAAAGGTCAGATCTGCTGGAATCAGTGTCTTGGTGCCTGGAACTCTTACTTGATTAGTCGCAATTCCCGATTGGACAGAACCAATCGACTTAGGTCGGGGCATCCATCCAGTTTTGCCTGCAACTCCTGAATGTCGCCCTCATTCTTCCTTAGGCGTCGCTTGGCCTTGACCTCTTCCGGATTGATATGCGCATTCACCTGCTCAAATGTCAACTCTTGCAAAAGTGGCACATTCTTCAGTTGGGCATTGAGGAGAGGGTAGAGTTTGACGAGCGTAATCACATCGCTGGCAGCGTAACTCCGCATCTGCTCCGTCAACGGTCGCCGCAACCAGTATCGCTGGTCGTACCTATACACCGACTAAGTGAATTTGGAGAAATTAGTCAATTTACAATCAGTAAACTTAGTTCACTCTTCAACTTAAACAGACAGCTGGTTGACCTTACCTTGACCTTATCCTTGAACTGATTCGTCTCAACCCCATAAATCTCGCAGAGATTGTTGAGACTGATGTTCTTGGCCCTTTGACCCAATTCAGACTGGATGACAGCATGCGCTGCTTGTGTGTCGTAAATGTTTTTCAGTTCAATCCCAAATTGATTGAAGAGGTTCACTGAATCGTTCCGGCAGTCATGCATTACCTGGAAAGGTCAAAAGGTCACACTCAATTTCTGTGCCGCACATTGGAATTGAGCCCTTCGTGCACTGAGCTTACCTTAAGTACATCCGATTCCATCAACCTCCGAATATCTTCATGGAGTCCATCCGCAATCAAATCAAAGATGAAAACAGCGCCATCTGGAACAGCGACCTGGACAAGCGTCACGCGTCCATCGATTCCAAGGTTTACTCCCTCACAGTCAACACCCAGGAACTCTTGCTTGAGCAAGTGGTCAACCACTTCTCGGCTCTTCCTCTTGTAAGTTATGATTGTGAGGTTGGACAAGAGCGAGCGCTCATCCCCAGAACGCTTGAGTCCAGCGTTACTTTGACTTTGGTGTTGGACCTTGTAGTCCTTCTCCGTGTTCTCAGTCAGCGTTTGGATTAGGATCGAGTTGACGCGCTGTTTCAGCGTTCTGTTCCCCTTGGAAGCGGTCACCGGAGTAGAATCAGCACCAGAATTGGGCACGACGGCTCTCTGCTTAGGCGGCGGTACATTGACATCCGTGAGTGACAAGGAGAGGAGTGGCACCGGCACCGGGCCTTGAGCACTGACACCGTGCCCAGCACCGTTGCTGCTAGAAACGGCGACTGCTGGGGTAGTAAAGGACGGAGACCGTTGGAAAGTTGACGACGCTAAAGCTGGCGCTAGTAATTGGAATTTAGGTCCATTCTCGCATTGACGATGGAGAAAGTCTAATCCCATGGAATAAGTCTCAGCGAGGGTGACCAGATTCGAGTGAACCTACAAGGAAAATCAGCGATTAGACACATTTCAGGAAGGGCGAGTGTATGTTGTGACATGAATCAAAGCGTAAGACGAACCTGAAAGCACTGCGGTTGGATTTTTAAGAAGACGGCCAAGCTGGAATCAACAAAGTGGGTCAAATTAAGCTTGGTTGAATTGGAACATGGAACTAGCGAGAACTCGCTGAGTTGGAAATTCATATGCACAGCTGTTCAATTTACTCGTTTGGGTTTTTGAAGATCCCTTCGAACTCTCCAGCATCAAATTGAACTCCGACTTGATGGAAAAGTTGTTCCACGAGCATCGGTCCCTTTTCCCCGATGAGCGTGACAAAGAACTTGCAGAGCTTGTAGACACTCTCCTTGTCATAGACCATGTTGACCTCTTTAAATTCCGTGATTTTCTCGTGCTCAAATTCCTTCAAGGAAACAAACTCGTCGGAGACAACAAACTCGGCGTTCCTTTCAAGGAAGTCTCGAACTATTCAGATTGATAAAAAAAAAATAATTACAATTACAATTAATATAAACTATTACAATTTTAATTACAATTAATAATATCAATTAGATTATTATAATTTTATAAACATGATAAAAAATTGAAACGTACATTCCACGATATGTTGACCAGAGACATGGCGAATTTCCGTATTGGCTTGTGAGCGATGGCCCAGGAGTGACTTGATGGGGACCCGAACATTGAATCCATACTGAAGTAAGCGATTCCGGAAATACTCGACGGCTTCTTTGTTATAATCTCGATGGATCTTCTGCTTGACCCCAGTCGTGTAGGATACCATCTCAGTCTCCAGCGTAAAGATGGAAGGATACTGGAGAAGGAACTTTTTGAGCCCTGCCTGACTCCCTCCAGCAATTTGCCTCATTTCCTTGGTAAAGTTCCTTGACCCAAATTGACAGGAGAGGTCATGAAGGGAGCGAGGTGACTTTTCAAGGAGTTTCTCCACAAAGAACAAGAGGGTGTGGTTCCGAAGGGTCTCGTATGATGCTGGATCCATTCCGTCAGAGGCCAAAGGTCACGGCACGGCACGGCACGACCGAACTTGAACTAATTAAATAAAAACTTAATTAATTAAAACTAAATTGTCAAAATTTAAGTTGGACTTGGACGGAATTACTTTGAATTCTCCGCTGCGAACAGGATTTTACGTTGAGAAAACAGGTTCATTCCTCTATTGTCTTCCGGCACTTTGACCTGATGGGGAACAACAATGCATCAAGTCACAAAAAACCGATTTTCAGTTGCAAGATGCAAGAAACAACTGCAAAATTATCAAAATCGTGGAATTTTTCTGGGAAATAGAAACTGGAAAAAGGAAATCATAAAAAAGCGGTGAAATTTTAGGAAACCTGGCGCCACTTTTTGAATTTTCGTGATTTTACTTGCTCATTCTTGTGTGCTTGTCGTCGTCGCCTCGCCTCGCCACGTCAGGTCAGGTCAAGGTCGCCTTCTCGCGTCGCCGTCCTGTCTCTTTTCGAATTAATCGTTCAAACTAATCTACTTGTCTGTTGATATCAATCATCGTGAAGTGTCTAACGAGTTTTGGCGGTCCGAGCTTAGGCGGTAAGGTCAGGTCAGGTCAGGTCACGTTCATCGGTTGCTTCAATTTGGTTCTGCTCTAAAGTTGCCTTGTTTTATATTTTTTGCTTCCCTTCCGGTGTTCTCACCTCTAGTTTCCAGTACCCGACACGCGCAACACCGCCTCCAAAGCCTTTATTGTTGTGACTGTCGCCAGACTAGACTTTAAGAGAAAATGTCTAAAGGAGGATCCGTATCCGCACAAGAAATGACCCGGCGTGTCGACGTCCTCAAAGGAAAGATCTTTGACTTTGTCCCTGATGAAGTCTACTACGCTCGCTTTGGATTCTTTGACCCCAGTGGTAGCGCTCGATGCGTCTTTGTCCTGGAACCCCAGCATATTTTCCCTACTAAAATTGTAAGTCTAGATTTCCAGGCATTTGATTCCGGGTTTTACCTAATTCGTCTTCATTGTCAGTTTGAATCGATGAAGATCTGGGAGGAGTACTATCTTGCAGCGGACATTGAGCACCTGCGTTTGGAAGTTGGTGACATCCAATTTACTCAGATGGTCGTAACAGTTGACAGGATTGAGAAGAAGGTATGTCGTGGGTTCTTCTTGGGTAGCCGACCGTCAGTGGGCCTGGCTCTCCTCTATGTCTTGGACGTTGGGCGCTTGCTTGAGTTTCCCTTGTCCTCACTCTTTGCAACTACGGAACTGGTTGCTGAAACTCAGTTTACGGTAAAGTACTTCAGTTACTGATCTTCTTGCATTCTGACTGGAACGACTTGGCTAACTTTGGTTGTCTACCCCTTCCAGGGATTTCCTTGTCAGTTGGATCATCTCGGACTTTTCCATAAGACGAATCTCCTGTCTACGGTCATGTCTACAATCGCTTTGGGAATGGAGCCAAATACCCTCTGCAAGGTCATCTGCAAAGGTTTTGTCGAAGGAGAGGAAAAACTCCCAATTGTGGATTTCTGGCCCTATACTGACGATGACGAGACGGTCGAACCACTGATCGATTCAGAATCCTTCAACATGGGTTTGGCGACCGTTTGCATTAGCCAATGGACTGTTGGATTAAAGACGGTGAGAACCGAAGACATGATCATGCATGAATGAACTTGAATCATGAACTCATTACTTTAACGCTTCCAGCCACCGCGTGTTTTCAGCGGTAGGGTTGTGAATGTCGAGAAGGATGCTCTTGTCACCATCCATATCGATGGGATAAACGACGACGAGTCGCCTGCAGTCTACATGGACGCGTACTTGGCAAAGTTTAAACTTGCTGACATAGAGCAGAAGGTGCCTTGTCTCAGGAAAGCGGCGGCGGTGGTCGGACGTCTGGCCCGGACGCCATACATCACTGAATTCGCCGATGACAAATGCATCTACCGTTGTCGAGTTCTGGAAGTCCCAAATTATTCTGTAACGTTGGAAGTGGAGTTTCTCGATTACGGGGACACGGCGATGGTCCCTTATTCAAAAGTTTTTGAGGCCTCTGCCGTGGACAAAGTGGTTGCACTTGTCCCGCCATTGGTAAGGACTCCTCGCTCGTTCTCACTGCTGGTCACCTAATTTTTCCTTTGTTCTCTGTTCTCTTCCTTTAGGTCTGGGAAGCTCATTTGTTCACGATTAACAAAATCCATGACGTCCGTGAAGCCCTGAACATGTTTCTTGATGAAACGAATCTCGAATTCACGGTACCCAGGCCAGCTTGCTTGCAACAAATTGTTACACATTGAATCGTACTTTGACCTTTTTCTGTCTCTAGATTTGTGCCGGTAAACGCAAAGGGTTGCCAGTTGTATCAATTACTGGAAAGGGACCAGATGGGAACAGCTACAACATGATTGACAAGTTAAAAGCCGCTGGCATAATCAGTCCTACGAATTAGAATGATTTATATAGGTCAAGTTTTCCATTGAAATTGTTTTTAGTTTATGAGTTTCTAAATTTAAGTTTCAGTTTACGCTGATTCATTCACAGATTATATTGGAATAAAACCCTCTGAAAAACGTTAGAAATCATTCGCATCTGAGAGAGGTGACCCCTTGGCGGTTTCAAGGTCGAAGCATAGCAATCGTACGGATCCTTAGATTGGGCTATATGGTCATAGCGTGTTTGCGCCTGCGCAGTCACTCGTTGGTTTTTTCTGCGTTTCTGGATTCCAGAGTCTCTCAAGAGTCTGTACATCATCATCTCCCAACACAGCAGCCTCACTGACTTATACTGAACTCACACTTTCCGTTTTAATTTTAGATTACTGGACATCGAACGTTAATTTACTGGTTAGTCACGTACATCAAGTTACTACTCCTTGTTCTTACTTGTCGTACATTCAATTGCGTTTGTAGACTAGACGGCGACTGTTTCGTTCGACGCGACATGGACTTTGATGAGAACGTAATGGACCAGGGCAGCTCGGGCTGTTCTTCCAGCTTTCCGTCTACCCCGGACCTCGACTGGACTCAGGACGCACTTTCCAAATGTAAGGTCAAGAACAAAGAACTTTGTGGAGAGGTTTTCTTAATTGCCAATTCCTAACCTCCTGTTATTTGCTTAGGTTTCATTTCCCGGAAGCGGAAAAGCACGCAGCCATTGGATTTTATAAACTGCGACGAGGATCGTGAGCGTCGATCATCGTCAGATTCTGATCCGTCGGAACAGCGACGTGTGAAACTGTCAGACAAGGCCAAGAAAGTTGTGCAGCTTTACCCAAATGTATTCTCGGAGGATAAGATTTTACACGTCTTGCTCCAATGTCTCCCAGATGAGGACTTGCGGAGGTTAGCTACAGTTTCCTCAAAATGGCGCAACCAGGCTTATCGTGTCCTCCGAAAACGAGCCGGAAATGGCCCCTTTATCCTCTTTTGGGAAACTAGGGTGAGTTCTACCTGAAGCGTGTGTCGTGTGTATCGCAGCGATTGCAATCCAGCCTCACACAACCGTTGCGTTTTTTAGAAAAGCCAAACATATGACGAGTTCTACACAAGGATTGGGTTCCATTACGACCCAATATGGCTTAACGGAGTGGATACTACGAAGACACCTCCGTTGTCCAGCATGATCTCATTTTCTACCTCCTATTGTTATCTCAATCAGAATGATTTCAACTCAGGTCAGTTATGATTAAATTTCAGTGAGAATTATCCACAGTTGGAGTTCCAGTTAATATTCATTCACACTTTCCTTGTTTCCAGTATCCGCCATAACTGAGCAGCGATTGAGCTTCTTCTGTGCCCTAGGAACGGAGATCGCAGCCGGTCTTCCTACAGGAAATCATCAGCCAACGCTGCTCAAAGTCAGCGACAAATCCCACTTTGCTCTCCAGACGCTCTGCATCCCGTGGCACGCCAATATCAGCTGCGTCTCTGTCTCCGTACCTCCCTGGATGGACAAGACTCACGTAATTAACCTAAACTTAAACTAAACTTCTAAATGAATTAACTCCTCCTAACACCGTGCGCCTACTTTGTAGGACGAGACCTTCAGAGCCTTGGTGGATCGTCACTTTCCCACCCGGGACGAGTTGGCACGAGCTTACAAACCAGTCAACTGGATTCTGGTCTTACAGTGTTGCGAGGACAAGTTGTGCCTGGAATTTATGGACGCTTATGTCACTGGGTAAACCTACAGACTTAGAATAAACCCTTCCAGTGCACAGGATCATGTCAATGATGACGCCATCTTGATTTAGGGGAGGTGTCCATTGGGACAATGTTGGAGGTATCCTGGCTAACGTAGAAGGAATTGTATCAGACATATTGAAATCTCAACGGAACATCAGTTCAGGGATTATGAACATACATGGTGGACTGACCATGAGTGCAACTTACGCATTTAATGTCCGCACTGATAGCAACTTTTACACAATCCAGCTACTGGTGAGGATTCAGAGCCCTTAGGCGCACAAATCTTATGTTACGTTAAGTTGTAAGTTTTTTGATGAATTAGGCACAGGCGTTCTTTCAAAGAGCTGAAAACAGTTTTGCAATCATGGTCTACGGACCTTCTGTGACCGGAGAATACCTCGCCAAATTGAAGGCAGCTCTCGGGAACCCTTTGATCATTGGAATTCTAACAGACCAGCCAATCAGCTTCCAAGGGACGTTTTTGGACGAAAGCTCTTCTCTTACTTACCGCTACAACTTTTCCAACTCGGCTGAGCTGGGCGTGGACGTCGCCATTGGGTTGATTCGATACTGACTTGGGGCAAATCGCTGGCCATTGATGGTAACTGGTATCGGTCAACATGAATCTTCATCCTCTTACACGTATAAATCAATTACCTTGCCGCGCAAGCCTTACAATTGCTAATTAGTTACGTTGAAGCTGTTTTACGTGCCTTCAATAGTTCCTTTTGACCCCTTTAACTTTTACTTAGTGAATATTTATGGATTAGCTTAGGATTTAGGATCTGTTATCCAGAACTACATTTAATGAACTTACCCCCACCGATTACATGTTACGACTCATGACGTTTACTTTACATTTCATAAAGACATACCTAATGAACTTGAATAATTTTGGGTTGATTTGATTCCAGCTTCAGAAGAGTTTAGCAAGGAGATAGTTGGACGGGTGTTGGGATCCGCAGCGTTTTCCTGGATCTGGCATACCATCCGGCATACCACGTGGCCGCCCCTCCTTCAGTGAGAAGACCATCGGCTTCCTGGGCGTCTGGAAACGGATGACACTCCGGTTAAAGTGACTGGAAACGAGAAGAAAGGGCATGGGGACTTGAGTTGACCCTTGGAACTTTTGGTAACAAGATCAAGAAAGTTACGTACGAGTAGTGACGGCGGCCTGGTAGAGTCTCCATCAGTGGCCTTGCGTTCACTTCACACCAAGTCTCCCGGCGATACCACTGATTATAAATAGCCTCATACCAGTCTTCAAGTGGCATTCCAAATGGACGACCCCTCATCTCATACAGCCGCTTACCATCGCCCCCACCGCCGCGGTCCGCATCCTTACCAACCATATTCTTGGATCAAAACTAAGTTTGTCACTGACTTACTCGACGGCTCAAAGTGAACAAGTCGTGCAAAAGTTGACCATCAGCAATGAACGAGAAGTTGGAAACATGAAGGCGCGGGCGGGCGGCGTCATGGAAATGTTGCAAGTTCCAACCTGGAACGATTTGCGCTGCAGAAATTGCACTGGAAAAGAAAGAAAATTTATTAGTAATTCCCTACTGGAGACCGGGACATGATTACTCAAAACTAGGAAGAAGGGTCTAATTTACAAGGAAACTTCTAATTCAATTAGTGGGTAGTGCTAATTTGTAAACTTCTCCAGGAGTATTCACAGCTCGTATTACTTCCGGTGTATTTGAATTAATGGTGTCGGTTCCTGCATTATTCCTCTACCTCTTTTGCTGGCATCGGAGCAAGGGCAAATCCTTGGGTCAGCAAAACTTCGTTCAAATTATACTCATGCCATTTCAGACCATCCTCTTGCTTTCTAAACACTGAGATAATCGGCATGCCCCCAGGCCCTTGATCGCTAACCTAAAAGAGGTCACTCCATTAACGAAACCTTTGCAGACAACCTTGCAAAGTGTACCCGGTTTCAATTTGAAGACAGGCATTTTCAGGATTCGCTGGAGACGTTTTGTAGCCGTGAAGAGGTCGACGCCGTCCAGGACACAAGGGAATCCCTAGGAAGTTAACATTCCGGGTTAACATCATGTTAGATGAACCTCTGATTCCAATGAGGGTTTACAGATGTTTAGAAATTTGTCAACTAGTTTACCTTAAATTGGGTCTCGGCAACCAGCTCCGTGGTTGCATACAACGAAGTCGATGGTACTTCTTCAACCATTCCAATATCCAAGGAATACATGAGACCACGACCCGCATCCGGTCGTGCTCCCAAGAAGAATCCACGGCGAGCCATCTTTTGCTTCTTGTCAACTGATACGACCATTTGAGTAAATGGAATGTCACCAACGACCAGGCGCAACTCCTCAATGTCCTCTGCAAGATAGTAATTCTCCCAGATCGTCATCGAGTTCAACTGTCCAACATAACAAAAATATGCAATAAAATCGTAACGGTTATGGGTTAAGCATTAAGCAGCAAACTTGTATGACTTACGATCGCAGTTGAGCACAAGTGTTCCGGCTCCAGAACAAAGACGCAGCGAGCTGTTCCGCAGGGGTCATGGAATCCAAAACGAGCATTGTATGTGGCCCCAAGGGTAAGGTCAAAGAGCTTCCCTTTTGCTGACGTCAACGCGCTTCGTCGTGGACATAGACGATAGACTTCCTTCAACAGTAGACATCTTTACGAATTGTCCAGAAGATACCTAAAGGTTGTAAAGGTCACAAAGTGGTAGATACGAACGGAATGACACGCGAGAAGGATGTTCGTGAAGTTAGAGAATTCTTTTTCAAGGTCAACCAAAAATATGAGGGGGAATCCATGCCAATAACCAATTAA
>JAQIWD010000331.1:0-23890 GCA_034694825.1 Anurida granaria
CGACGGAGCCTGAGCTCACCCACCACACGAAAGAGAGCCATATGAGGATAAGTAGGTCAAACCGGAAGTGAGGCTATACTGGGGGAGAAGAGAGTCGAAGAGGGGGAGTAGCGAGAAAGAGGCGGGGAGAGATAGACGGACTGAGGGAATCCATTCCCCTTTCCGGGGAAGGGATTCCCTTGTCCTTGGTTCCAGTGGCTCCCGTTGACCTTGTCCAGGACGGACCCCCAGGGATGGAGAGCGCAATAAACACTTACCCTTGCCGCCGACCATTATTTTTAATTTGTAACTCAAAAGCATAACCTAACATACTGAATTGATGAGACTATTTATTGTGTTACATTTCACCCGATTTTCGGGATTTTTTGTTTGAATTTGGACAGTCAAGCTCGTGGGAGATGACAGTAGAATGTATTCCCTTTACTGTTGTCAAATCTCCTTCAATTTCGTAAATGGCGTCAGCCTCTCTTGTTTCCAAATATTTTCCCTCGTAGTGTTCTTTCATAACTTGCTCCACCAATAGTCCGGGTGCAAATTTCCGTTTTCTAGCCACTCCTCCAGCAGATCCAAATCGAATGACCTTTGTACTTACACTTACCTGAGCTGTAATTCTTTGAGAAAAGGCAGATTCCCGCTAGGTCATGAGATAAACCTCCATATAAGTATATGCCGGTATGGTAATCTCTTCTTCCACCTCAACAGTTTGTGTCTCTCCTTTATGTTCGCTTTTGCCGTCCAGCTTGATTTTTTCTACATTTGGCGCAACTTTGTCAAAATTGGTGTTGAAGGTAAAGGCGTCCTCGGAGGGATTCCAAACGAGTCCGAAGACCTTCTCATTCGTCATGGTGTCTTTCTTGAATTGACTTCTGGGAGTTTGACCTGAGGTCAACCGGAATCTTGTGTATGAGTTCAGGGTCACTAGAGACCCAATCAACATGTACTGTTAATCAACAATCATCATCATCATCACCATCAACTAAAAGCACAAAACAGTATCGCTTAGGCGTGCGTTATGTGTACCATCACGGGATTGTTTGGTTGACATTAATTCAGCCACTTCAGGATCATCTATCGGAAGCCAACTTCTGAACTTCAGTAATTCCTCGTTCGTAAGATGCCTCCAGCGTTCGTAAAACAAAGTAGAATTTACTAAGGTCATTCAGCTTTCTTGGATAAAATTTTATCTGACACTAAGCACGAAGTGTTTCACCATGCAATCATGACGAGTGCAGCATTACTGTGTAAATTAAGATTACACTCTTCTTCTACGATATTCTACACGATATTAATTTGGCCAGCTCAGATTTGTGATAGATGCTCTCCGTTACTTTTACGCCAGATTTATTTAGATCAGGTCAGATTTGAAAAAAAATTTCTACATTATATTGCAAAGATATTTATTTTGATGCACAGAATATGAACGTGCTAGGTGATTGCACACGAATAAACACAAGAGTAAAGATTTGAATGCCACCAATTACATTTTATTAAATTTATTAAAAGTAAAGGTTGAAAAAAAAACAATTCTTAAAGGGCTTCAGACCGTTTACGAATAAGTTTACGAAATATGTTGAGTATCTGGACGCTAAAACATGTTAGGAAAATCAGGTCTAATAGTGAATGGGTGGATAGTTGGTTTTTATAGAGAAGTTTTGTTTGGAACTTAGCGTCACCTTTCTTCGGAACTCTCGAAGGTAATAGAAAAAGTCTCACCTTTTATATGGTGTGCCTTCCAGTTTGGAATGTACTACTGCGTAGACTTCTCTAACTTTCTTTTTGTAACCAAACAGTCTCGTTTTGTAACATTTAGGTGTAAAAATTCCTCTTCCACGATCAATCAAATCTATTTGGATTTGAGTTCTAATACCGCTTGATTTTGAATTCATTTTGAGTTCATTCATGCGGTGTTGTGAAATGCTTTAAGCTCTCTCTCTCTCCAGTCTACTTTTTGTTGTCAAGGAATTTATTCCAGTCTTTTGTCATTTCCAACAATGGGTAAGCAACCACATTTTTAAAATTAGACATTGGAAATAAGAAAGGGATTCCCATTCACGGGAGTTGGGTCGCCACGCGGGGGCAACGGTAGTCCCATCCGGTTGGCGAACCTTGATGCAGCTCTCTGCTTGCCGCACGCGTACATTGCTATGGCAATGACAACAAAGGCGATGAGGAGAACTGAAAAGAAAAGAAAATTATAAATTTCATTTTCTTTGGCGAGAAAGTAGACTAAAGATCAAATTACCCAGGCTATTGAATGCAAATAGCCAGAAATCCCCTGCAGCGAGAGTTGGGATAAGAATTGGCGCCGCCGTTGTTGTTGTGGTGGTGGTGGTGGGGCACCCCACCCCTCCTGGTGGGTCTCGAAAGCCGGAATCTGTAGGCTTCCTGATTCAGCGCAAAATTCGACTCCTTGGTCCCGGAGGATATGATATACACAGTTGCTAAGCTTACACCTTGTACAGTCCCAGTTTTTTCCGCACATGTTTAGAAATGAATGGCCAACGCCTCTTTTGGACAGTGAAACCAAGTATGAGCGTGGGAATGGAGAGGAAAGGAGCGGAGCGTCTTGTTTTGAACAGTGAATAAAGCCATACATTTTTTTTATTGATTTCCTTTTCAGCAAGCTGCTCGAGCCTATCCCACCAAGACTTTGTGTAGTCAATTTGTCCAACAACCTTTGAAATAAAACCAAAGGTCAATTAACAAAAACTACAAAACCAAACAGATTAATAAATCGCGTACACAATGTTTTTCAAAAAATCTTGACGCCTTGCATCCGATGCGAAATTTGAACCTACTGCCAGTGCATGTCAGGACCACTGCCATGTTATGATGCGGATCGGCACGAGGATACCTACTCGGAGGCAATGAGACCCGGCCACTTTTGGTCCTACCGTAAAACTGAAGAGGCCTGATGGGAACTCCCCAGCGCTTCTGAAAAGTGCTCCTTTAAATTTAATTTAAACAGCCCATAAACTCCCGCTACACAAAACCAAAACACAAATAAAAATCAAAGGCAATAAATTTTTTAAAGTACATTAAAAAAAATTTTTATTCTGATAACTTTACTCCCTTAAAAACATAATTTATATGTCCGGCCCCAGAGAATGAAAGGCCTTTCCTGCTCCTCCATCCACGCTAAAACTGCTTTCTCCTTCTTTCTCTTTTTCTCTACTCTAGCCTATAATTCTTTATCTTCCTTTTCCCTCTTTGCTTGCCTTGTCTCAAGAATTGTTTTTTTAATTAAGGCTACAATGTCCCTATCCCTCTGCCTAACCTCATCCCTACTCATAGAACATGGGAGCTTCCTATCCAAAAAAAATCCAGTCCATAAACTCAGGCTCAGGATCGATGAGTCGTTCCTAATTTGCGCACTTTTCTTAAACTTTTACTGGAATTTTGATCCTAATTTAAATTCCCCTTACCGAATTTACCCCTCTTTTTAATTATTTTAAATTAATCGCTACAAACTTCCCAATTTAAACGCTATTTTTTCCAAAACTTTTTCGTTATTTAAACCGGCGGCAAGTCTAAATCTTTTATCAAACATGGCACCAATCTGTTGGCTGTGTCATGAACCTTTCACGCAGCATAGTAACATGTTTATGTTATTACCCTGCGCGCATGTAGGTGAGTACTGTTAAAATTTACATTGGAAAGTAACGCTAATTTTTCTGCACAGCTCATAGGCGATGTTGTGAAATACATTTAAAACATATCGTGGAAACTAACCAAAATCCTAACAGACTGGGAAGGTAATCATTCCCTTTAAAAATATGGTCCGAATAGTTTTTCTAATTTATTTTTTCAGAGCCGCGTGTGGTGTATGCGGACTGGATTATGTAATCCAACAAGCCCGAGAGGCTGACCGCGCTGTCTATATTTACCCTGGCGTACCTTACAATGACTGCAATGCCCACATTCTAACGTACCCACAATTTATTCATCAATAATTTCAAAATTCACATATTTGATTTTTTTCAAATAAACGCTCTTCTCTCTTTTGGATATTTTTGAAACATCATAAACAAAAGTGTTGTAGTACAATTATTGTAAACTTCTAGGGAGGTATTACACCTCTTCCTCTTCCTCTTCCTATGGAGCCTGAGCCGGAACCGCTAGTGCCGGGCATTGTTATCTGAAATGGTTTTACTTTCCCCACAGGAGCGGATTTACGCTCAAGTTCCCTTTCTTCTGTCGCACTCTTCCCCTCAACAATCTCTCTGTAGACGAATTTCGTGGAAATTGGTCCACCGTCAGTGTGCATCCCCTCCATTGACACTTTCACCTTTTCAAAGTCGAAGTTTTCCTGTAGGAAAGAGAAAATGTTACCAAACTACTCTAATTATATTCCATTTTTAAACAAATACCTCTTATTACCTCAGAAAACGCCGCTGTTTTAATATGGCACAGTTCGGGATTGTTGGAATACTCCCACGTAAACGTTACATGTTCCAAGTTCACTCCCCCGCAAACAATTTCAATAAAGTATAACAGCTCTTGCTTTTTCATATTCGAAGCAATGCTTTCCAGTAATAGAATTTTTCGGTATATCTCCTCCCGTCGGCTCATGTTGCTGAAATAAAGGAAATTGACTCTAAATGTTTAGAATTATCTGATGATTTAAAACTCTTTTTCTAAACACTTACTTACCTTACAGTAGATGATTTTACAATAAAATTTAGACCTTGTTAAGACTCTAATGTTTAGTTAAACACTGGACTCTTATCGTCTGTTGAACCAAAACTTTTGCATGAGAATCCATCCATAAACACCAGCAGCTGTGGAGAAGAATATTCGAGCGGCAATAACGGCAGGGTTAACTCCTGAACAACTTCTATACGATATTTAGTTCAGGTCAGATTTGTGAGATGCTCTCATTTACTTCCACAACATTTGCCTCCTTTATTTGGAAAATGGGGTTTTAGCCTCCGTTATTTGGAAAAGGGAATTGGCCTCCTTTGATTTGCTTCGTTATGTGCATGTTGCTTCCTCTCTTAAGTCTGTTGACTTAGTTAATGCGTTATCTCCTCTTTGTTACTTTAAGGTTGACTAGTTTACGGACGGCCAGGTAAATTGAATTGGATGAATTGGTTCTGGTGAAATTGGAAGGAAAAGGAATTCCAAGGTCGGATTAGCCTGATTACACTCGGCGTCTATTTTTATGCGTCTCCTCCTTTTGCACACGGAATGCACCTTTTAAAGCAGAAAAACTGCGAATATCAATGAAAAATCCACTAACGTGGACTTGAACTTTGACCCTCTCCGAATTTATGAACAATCAGCTAGGCTGACTGAGTTTGACATGATGATGCGCGGCGTCTAATTTGTGTTTTACGTCCTTGGGGAGACGGAGTCTTACAAAGGAAGTGAAGAATTCCCGAAAAAAACCGATTTGTTGACTGCAGGGCTCGACACGTCTGCCGGGGCGGTCAGATTCTCAGATTTGTGAGAGAATGCTATACTGTATCTACATTGTATTTATTTGGATCAGGTCAGATTTGTGAGAGATGCTTTCCTTAGCTTCCATGCGATATACATTTGATCAACTCAGATTTGATAGATTTGCTTTCTTAAACTGTTGCAAAGATTTTAATGCCGATGATATCAATCAGTGTGATTGCACACAAATAAACACAAGAGTAAAGATTTGAATGCCTCCAATATAATATTTCAAATAAAAATTCAATTCGTCTTTAGAACGTTTAGTACGGGGCACTGTCCAATTTAATTTGGCAGAATTGAGTCTATATTCGACTAAATAGATACAAAAACACAATACCTCTCATAAACTAGGCAAATTATATTCCTCGTATATTTGTTAAAAAACTTTAGTGTGTATTAATTTTTTTCGACAATTAACTCTTGAAATTATATTTACTTAATTTGATATAATTATTTAATCTTTTTACTTTATATTTAATATAGCTTAATTTAAGTTCTGTAATATTTTGAGCAATAAATCTATTTTTGCATTAGACACAATGTCGTTTAGTCTAAATGATTTAAAAGGTCAAGGGGTTGAGTGGAACTGATTATGAGATTACTATTCATTTTACCTATTTTTTATAGTCATTGATTTAGCGATCGGCGCTGGCAACTGCCAAACAGCGTTACAGAAGGGTACGGTCGGTGTGCTTTGAGAGTCGAAGCGGCTTTACCTTGAGAGGTCGAGTTACACCTGAAATACCGTAAATTTTTAATTTGTTATTATTCGATATCAATTAAAAGTTTTTGTCAGGAAGATTTCTAATTCCTAAAAGTAATTAAGTTTTGAATAAATTCCTACTATGAATTGCTCAAATGTGTGGTATTTGTTTAAACTTCATACCGTTGGCTTTCATGGGATAGCACTTGCCAGCGTTACAATAATATCCACGCATGTATTTTCCCGTATAAATTCTTTTACAATTTATTTTATAATTAACTGACTAACTTGCTAACTTAAACCGAATACCATTTTTTACCATAATTTGGGAGATTTTAGGTGGAGTTTTGTAGGTCACGAGTAGTACGACAGAATCTCATTAGAGGTTACAGTTATTTGAAAATCTACGGTACTTCTAGCTGATTCATTTAAATTCATTGTGAAAAAAAAAGTGCTGATGCTGAATTACAGCTGATTGGGTGCTGTGACTTTTGAATTGATAATCTTGAAACAACATTAACAGGGCAGCGGACAAGCTGAACTCACATACATAACGGACGGATAATTTTGTCATTGTGTAACTTGGGGGCCAAGAACGAGACCCACGTTAGTTGTAACCGAAGCACGCCATTAGCTCACCAACAATTACCTCACCACAATTAGATCACCAGAATTAGCTCACCAATTTTTACCTCAATGATTAGGTTAGGTTAGGTTTTCAATGGTGAGCTAATTGCCTTGGTCAGGTAATTATTGGTGAGCTAATTCTGGTCATCTAATTCTTGGTGAGCTAATGGCATGGAACCGTTGTAACTTGTAAGTTATCAACCTTTGGATTTATTTACATAGTGGATTGGATCCTGTTTGACTGCCAGTTTCCCATTACCTTGAATGAATCACTGTTGTAAATTTAAGGACTGTATCGTATCCGGAGAAGCCAAGCGCATAAAGACGATGACATTACGTGGTAAGCTTTTTAATAAATAATTGTTGGATTGGATTGGTGTTGGAGTAACTTTCGTTTATTAATTTGAATTTTCATTTTAGTTGGTTTCGCTGCATAAACAAACAGAACACATTAAAATGACTGACGCCGTTAGGAATGACAAGTCTGAGCGGATTAAGCAACTCAAAGAAGTTCTAAAAAAGAAGCACGAAACAGAAACGGAATTTCGATTAAAGAATATCGATGATTCAGAACCATTCAATCGGTTTAGCAAGTATCGCCGTTCATGTGGATCAGAGAAGAATGTTTCAGGTTACAAAATTGCTAATGTCTCATTTCCATTCAACGTAGCAAGGTCGGTCATATGAAATTGAAATTTTTCTCGATCAAATGAAGGATTAATGTCGCGCTCCGGGGCTATCATTCCTAATGACCAATGTTATCACAAAGGAAACCCAATTCCTTCCTATCCGTGTTCGTACGCAGCGGTAACAACACCAGTAGACGCAGCTGTTCCCGATCCCCTACCGGTATTATTTATCATTTGAAGGATTGTCACTGAACCAGTTATTCTTAACGGATGTTATCCCAATAATGCAGGAAATCAACTCGGGCAGCGTTCATGATCTCACAGCAGCATATGAAATTGATCACACCGGTATTTAACTGATTCAAGCACACGCCAGGGCTTACGATACTACGAATAAAATCGGGTTTTAATTCTTTCTTTTTGTGAATCCGATAGGATGCGTCCAAGACAGGATGTCACCATCCCTCGCCAAAAAACCAATTCACAAAAGGCCAAATATTCCATTAATTTTACAAACGAGAGAACAGACTGACGACAACCAAAATGCAGCTAAGTGTCGAAAGCAGAAACCGTCTATTCTGAAGAAGAAGGATGAAATCCATTCGTCCGGAGGGGCTAGTGTCTCCTTTGACCTTGATACAACTGCTACAAGGATTTCAGGGCCCATAACCCGTGCGAAGAGCACTGATAGCAACCTCAGTTGTGATACAGAGACTGGACACTGGTCAGGACTAGTAGAAAATTTGCCCACCCGTATCCTGAAGACTCGTCTCAAAGATCTGCAGAAGGATGGTCAGTCAGAATGATAACAAAAACTGAAAGCTCCTTTGCTCATCAATTTTGTTTGAATTTGAATCTTAGGTGATCAAAAGTTTGGAATTCTAAAGGACCGTCGTTCATCTCTGGGAAGCACAAGTTCCTCCCCAGAATCCTCGCTCCATGGTATTCTCAAACGGAAACTATCCTACGACAGTTCCGCCCTTATCCACGGTGCTAACTCACTATCCACAAATTCCCTCGACTGTGTGAGTCCCGAGCCTAAGCCTATCCTGAAGAAGAAATCCAGTTCTGAGGACTTGGACGAGGCAGAATGGATCGGTCCTAAACCAATACTCAAGAAAAATTCACTCCGTGGGGACCATTCCCATTCCTCCAGTTCCGATGGCCTTGATGATGGTACTATTCGTCCAATTCTCAAGAAGTTTGTTCATGTCGATGAGAAGCTGTGGGACTTTGAGGGGTCCTTACAGAGTGGTCGGAGTGGAATCCTGAAGCGAATGGGGAAGGGATCTTCGAGTCTCTCTATGGAAGACTCATTCTACGACACCAGTAGGGACAGGTCAGTTGTCATTTTTAATAGTTTTTCAACGCATTGCGAAATGCTGGCGCGGTGACTCATATTGTAGTCGCGTCACGGTTTATTTCCACCATTTCCTTCCATTCTTGAAAGATGGTCTTACTTGCGGGATTTCCCCCTTACAAACTGTCAGTGACCATAAGACGCTTTCCAGGCTGAAAGTAGGTGCCGACCCGGTATGAGGTATTCTCACCACGAATAGTCGGTTTTGTCGCGGTATCTGAAGCTATTGGGTTTGGTTCTGTTTTTGCATTTTTGTTATACTTAAATTAGGCTTGAACATGATAGGGAATTAAATTAATGTGGGAGTTTACGACCGTGAATGAGTGAGGTTTACCCTATGAATACGCATTCGTGTCATACTTTACTATCAAAGTTGCAAGATACGTTATTTTAGAGGGACAAACCAGAGAATTGGAAATCATCCGTGCACAATTTTACTCCACTGGGCGGATATCGTCATGCTACAATACCTAATTTGGTACCATTTTTGACAATTCTCCCATTTTCCGTACGATAGACTAAATCTTTGACGTCTTTATTTACAGCGACACCTCAATATAACGTGTGAAAGACATGTGTAAATGATTGCAAGTCTTTCCCACAGCTGAGCTCAGTTTGTCTCGTTTCTCCTTGGAGTTCTTCCAAAAAAGTCTCCGCTCAAATAATGATGAAAAGATACGATATGGACTGATCTATTTTTAATGTTTAGTTCAGTATTTGTTTTTTCATCTCAGAAAGTCTTATAGTTCTCTTCTCCATTGAGGACAAAGAGTCTTTGAAATTTTTGCATCTAAGTTTGCGCGTTGAGTTTATTTGGGTTTTGCGCAAAGGTCAATGCCGCCCCATTGAGCATTAAAGTTAAATATTTAGAAAAACGCCCTTTCTAAATCCAATAATAATTGTGGTTCTATTTGCAGAATTCAACCCGAAAATTCTTTACGCTCTGGACTCCGTCATGGTTCACTTCCGAACCCTGAACATAGTGGATACGAGGACATAAACCCTCTCACGATCGAACAAATGGAGATGAATCTGGGGCGGTCGGACAGTGAAGAGGAGATAATTATGGGCTTGACCGTGGCAGAGAAGCGTTCTATATTTTTGCAAATGGAGAGAGAGAGTGGGTACAATCGGACGGACAAACGACATGCAACCCAACCCGTGACCCTTGAAGAGATTGAAAAGGCGTCCCAGCTCATCCAGCAGCAAATAAGTGCCATTCCTATTGAACAATTGAAGAGCAACATCATGAACGAACCGAAAGAACTCCTTGGCTCTATGCTTGGGGAGTTGAGTCAACGGAATTCGGCGGAAGCTCCGGGTTCATCGTCAGGAAGGAAATTAGGAGCGATTCCAAGAAGTTCATCAATGGAAAGTTCATCTCCTTTGCCAAGACCGGTATCTCCAGGTAAGATAACTAAAATGTTAGGCCGCTGCCAGGCAGACGTTTTTGCTAACGTGTGTTTCTTTTCTCATGTCCAGATTGCATGCGCTTCTTGTTCTGTTCTTTTTGTCTGATTTTATTTGCCCGTCTTACTTTTACTTTACCATCGATTTTAGTGGAGCACGTGGATAAAGCGAAAACCTTGACCTTTGCCAATTTGAGTTCCACAACGACCTCCGTCACCCCTTCACCTTCTGAGGAAGATCCATCCAAGTTGACTCTGCAAGAGCGAGTACGCCTCTTCAATAACCTTTCGCGTACACCGTCGCCAGCCCCATACGCTCGACCAACGAAGCGAGTTGTCATCTCTCGGCGATTCCAGACGCAGCCAGTGACCAGCCAGGAACATCTCCGTGTTCAAGACTGTAAATTCTTGTTTCGTAAATTTTACCATGCCTTTGTCTTATTTTATTTTCATGATTTCCGGTTTAAACCTTTCTGCTTTACACATTTTCTCTTAAAAATGAGATGACCTTGCGTGAGTTCATGAATCAGAATGGAGTCTGTGTTTTATTATTGAAAATTGAAATTAATATTTAATAGCCTGGAAAGTGTGGCTAGCGGAGATTTAAAAGAAAGATGAAAGTAAAACGCAGCCATTTAATGTTCAATCCTAACTTAATTAGCCCAGGTCCTCATGTGACACGCATGTCGTGTAAATCCCCTCGTTCAGTTATCTTGAAATTGAAAATGATTAAGTTCTCCTTTGTTATGATTTCAGGCGTTGGAAGTGGACCGCATGAGGCTAAGGAGATTGTTGTTGATCCTTTTGACTTGCATTCAGCCAAGGATGAAGGAGAACTAGACTGTGTCGGAGGTAATGGACCTTATTCATCAGTTTCATACCGGATTTTGGCTCACTTTGTTTCATTCTCCATTCCTTTGTTTCTTTCAGTTTCCTCTGAAGTGTCTTTACGTTCAAGCCACGAAGACATGCGAGACAAACTTGGATATCAGGATGGAGCGCGTCCAGGTTCATCCAATGAGAATGACCAGAATGACCCACTGGATCACGACGAGGACAAAAGGTACGTTTATCCCCGATTGAATTTGGAATTATTATTTTATTTACCAATTGACCTTGGCAAAAACGGGGAGTGGAGCTCCTGAGATTCAATTACGCTAACTTGCTTAAGGATTTTTTGCAAACCCGTGAATTTGAACTTGAAGGTTAATGGAAAAATCGATGATGATGGTTACGTGATAAAAATCCTTTTGTTTTCGGATAATAGCTTCCTTTCCTTCAAGTGGGACGCTAAGTCTAAAGCTCCTCTGATTTTTTTTGTGTTAGGAGTGATTTGAGCATGTTATCCCGTTGACCTTTAGAAAGACAAGCTGGATGAGATTGGGAAGGTCTCTCATTCGCAATTCTTATTCGCAAGCCTCAACAACGTAGAACCATCTCCCAGGATTCGAGTATTCCTCGTCTGCTTTTGACACTCTGGCAATACATTTTGACTTGTTTCAAGGCTACTGGCATTGTAGTTGGGAGGTGGGTTGTATACCTAGACCGTGGTTACCTCGATGATCTTCACAATACAAGAGACAATTTGTGCAAATATGTATTTTTTTCTCAGTTGTTCTTTTTTTGCAGCAGCAATTGGTTCGCTTTCCCAAAGTGTCCTGCACTTCGTTTCAGCATACCATTAGCTGAATTTCGGAACTAATAGGCGTCTTTTCTTCCTCCCATGTACATTACGCTGTTGCGAATTAAGTATACTCATTTTGCTATTGTTATTGTTATCTCTACTATAAAAGTTTGGACCCTTTTTATGTGCGGAGATCATTAGGACGTGCAGCCAAGCATCAAAACTACTTCTTCCTCTTCCTCTACTGGTGCTGTGAAATTGGAAATCCTTCTGATTTTCTTCCAGGAATTTAATTCCCTATAGCATCTCTCATGTGGAAGTGTAAAGTGACCCACGTTTATTTGCTATGCGTCTCCAGTTTCATTTTGTCGTCCGTAGTAGTGGATCAGTAGGCTGTTATGCTGGTGGATTTAATTCCATTCCATCCTGAGAGGAATTAACAATGGACGCTGAATTGTCATCTCTATAGTGTTGTTGTTTTGATCCTGTTTTGAACCTACACATTCTAGTAAGGAATACCGAAAAGTAAGTGTTGATTGATTGGGCGTAGTTTCTGTGTTCCTTACCTGGTTTCCTCATCCCACACTTAAGCAGGAAGGGTGATAATAATTGATGAAACTCAATTTATTCATTGATCCCTAGGGTCTATTGTTTTAAAACATAAAAGGGAAGTGCCGTTATGCTATTTCCCTTTTTTTCCTTTATCTCTCCATTGCGTAATGAGATGGCAAAACTGGTTCTAGTTTGAGCACAGTGAAGTAGGGCAGGGGAAGTCGTGGTGGTGGTATTTTAGCAACTTTATGTTCTTTGTTGTTTTGTTGCAAAACAATGCATCTCGACACTTTTTCAGTGAACGGAAGGCAAGGGTCGTCTGATTCTTGATTAGATTCGCCAACTAAACCCAAACCCATTACGACGGTTCATTGGCTTTTCTATTCGTCAAGCTCAGTTCGTGGGCATCCTCCCTGGTCATTGTTCGGAAGGAGCATGCAGCAAGTGCATTGTTAAGAATACGAGTATTCCTGGTGATTAGCTCTCTTTTGTGTCCGTTCAAGAACAGAAACCTTATCGTCATTGTCACTGTCATTCTTGGCAAAGTTCCATTGTTCCAACAATAAATTATTCTTTGGGAAATAAAGAATGCGGTTAAGGTTGGCAACCTTAAATAACGCGTTTGGGTGGTACAAATTTAACTAATTGTAATTTCTTTGTATTTTTGTAGTTTTTTAAAGAAACGAGTAAAGGATTCCGAAATTGGGGAAATGGACGAGGACGCCGTTCTTTGCGAGAAGAGTGGAAGCATCGCGGCTAAAATCGCTGCCTTGAAGACCAATGGAGAGATGAATTGGAAGAAGCGAATTTGTAAGCCAATCATCAAAAAAGTTCTCGTGGATGAGGCAGATAATCATCGGAACATTGAAATTGCACAGAACAATAAGGTAACAGATCATTTGAAGCCTAATAAAGTGACAGGGAATTGATGTTCCTGTCATTGGTAATTGACGAGTAATTTGTTTGTCATCCTAACAGGACTCCCCAAGTGTTGTAGCCAATCGTCTCTCCCTCCTTGAAAAATCCCAAGCGGGTTGGAAGCAACGAGTGTCCGAGAATGATGCATCACAGTTGACCGTTCAATCTAAATTGGAAAAAGCAGGAAAGCTGAAGGAGAGTTCAACGGAGACGACGACGGAGAAGAAAGCAAGAGAAGTCAATATTCTCACACCCACCACATTTGCAAGTAAAAGTAACAAGACGCCAGCGCTCAAGGCGGAACTTGAGAAGCGCGTCCAAAACATTGGAAAGAAGCTTCCATTATTACTACCACCCTCACCTGCCGTCCAAAGTAAACCATCATGATAATCAGATATCATATTTCGATTTCAGTTTTGAGAGTCGAACGGTTTCTTTTTAGAGTCCGTAGAAGACGGATCAACAGCAGAAGAACGCGTAACTCGGAGCGTGAGTACCAATGATAATGAGGAATTTCGCAGATTCTTTCCATCAGCAACTGCCATTGGCTCACCTCCCACTGCTCCTGTCACGAACATTTCCTTTGATGAAATTCAAGTTGAGGAGCGACAGTTCTTAGGCGTTCGTAGGAACGTAAAGGTGAATCGAAGTCACGCTGGTGTTCGGAATCCCATCAAGTCCTTAGCCTCTCGCCTCCAGGAACAAACTTACACGGAGGTCAACCCCGAAGTCCGGGAGAAAGAACTCAAGAAGCGCATTCAAATTGAAAATCGTATGTAACCACGAACAAACAATAAATTGTCTATTTTGCCTCTCTGCTTTCCATTCTACGTCTGTCTGTCTGCCATCAAGTGCAAAATATCGTTTACTTTCTGAAAGTGCCTCGTTACGTCTTTCCAATCTTCGCTGCTGCTACTGCTGCTGCACTGCATATTTTCCGTGACGTTATTTCGTATCATTTTTTAATTATCACGCACTTTGTGTTCTCACTTTAGTTTCCAAAACGAGTCATTTGTCCATTGAAGCTCTGGCGGCGCTCGCGAGCAAAGAAGATTTTACGGCCGTAAGGCTAAAACGGGCGGATTCGGAACGTCACACCCAGGAAATTCCGTATCCAATGTTGATTCGTATAAAAGGAAAACGATTCGTGCAGATCCGTATCGTCCCACCAATGGTCTCCAGTCTCAGTTCTGGGGATTGCTTCATTCTCATTACAAAGGATAAGGTGAGGAAAAGTAGAGCAAAAAATGATTAATACGGTTTTGTTAGATTCTATTTTGGATTAACAAAATTCTCTTATTCGTTTTTGTGGCATAGGTTTACCAGTACATTGGCGAATTTTCGAATCGGATGGAGAGAAGTAAATTGGCCGATATTTTAACGCATTTGGTCCAGAAAAGGGATTTGGGGACCCACTTGAGCTCCGTTTTAGAAGTCACCACAATCGAAGAACCAATTATAAGGGAACGAAATGACGTCAAAAGTTTCTTCAAGATTCTAGGCAGCGACAGTCCCGTGGCTTTGTTGGATGAGAAATTGGGAGACGAAGCGGATGAGGAGTACGAGACTGGAGTTATTCGGACGAATCGTGTCTTTGAAGTTGATCCAGTCAAAGAAGAGCTCATTCCTGTCTTGAGTGAAGGTGGATGGGGTTCTCAGCCCAAGTTTTCCATGCTCAAGGAGGATAGGGTATTACTAGCAGTCGGCAATTTACTGAAAATGGGAGTATTTGTTAATTTTTTTGATTCCCCTGAAGGTCCTCGTGTTTGATTTTGGTTCGGAAATGTATATTTGGTCCGGTGTTCGTGCCGATCCTGCAGTGAGGAGCACAGGAACGAGTCTTGCACGGGAAATGTTCGAAGATTCGTATAACTTTTCCGAAGTGAGTCATGAGTTCAGTCCCCTGGGATCACTAGTCATTGGGGACAAGCGACCGAAATGGTGCTGGTTAAAACGGGTCACGCCTCATATGGAACCAATCCTCTTTGTTGAGAAGTTCTTTGATTGGCCGGATGAGAGTGGGAAACTCCTTCGTGTGAAATCCGTCAGTGAATCGAGTGGGAAGGACGGCGGATTCAACTACTCTCCTTGTCATGTTGACGAAATGATGGACGCTGTCAACAACATTGAAGACCCTGTTTTGGAGCTGGAAACATTCAACGTCTCCCGTGGTTCAGAAGTCCACGATGAGAGGGTAAACTCATTATTCTCCGCCATTAAAGAGAGGATGCTTTAATTCACTTTTGATGTTTAAACTCACAGGAGAATCGTCATTATATAATCACCACGCTCGATGTCAACGTGTGGCGGATTTCCGAATTCGTAAAGACTGCAATCGATTCAGACTCGCTCGGGCACTTTTATTCCACAGAGACGTACGTCGTGAGGTGGCACTACACCGTGATGCAAGTTGGAAGGGATTTAAAAGGAAACCAATCAAAACATGGTGGTGTTATCGGACGTCCTCGCACTGCTTACTTCTTTTGGCATGGAAAAGATTCCAAAGCGACGGAGCAGGGGAGTTCTGCCTTGCTCACGATTGAATTGGACGAAGAAAAAGCTCCTCAGGTCTGTAATTTAATTCTCAATCAACTTTTCCGTGTCATGAGGTCATACTCAAAAGTTCAATTCGTGCCTTCAGGTTCGTGTGGTCCAAGGACGTGAGCCGCCTGCCTTCGTTGCTCTCTTTCATGGACTCATGTTTATTCATTTGGGATCGCCGGAAGAGTGCAAGCAGAAAAGTAAGAATCCATTGGACTTGCTCGTCAAGAATTGAAGGATTCATTAAAATTTCAGATTGATTTATTCCCTGTTTTCTAATTGCTATTTTCCTTTAGATCAACGCTTATATGTGACAATGGGAAGTGTGGAGGGGGAAGGTCACTTTGTGGAAGTACCATCCGAGCCTTCATCCTTCAGAAGTCGTGGCTCATTTCTCATTGTGGACAAAGAGCAGGGAAACCTTTGCCTCTGGCATGGATGCCACTCCTCCACAGTTACCGAAAAGGTAAGCGTTAGTTACACATTTGCCAGCGCTGTTTCTACAATTGTTTTTTTGTCTAGATTGCTCAAAAAGGTGCCAAATACATTTCCTCTTCCCCATTGGAATTTTCTCTTCCCAAAGTGTTCCGTTTAGCCGAGTTGAAAGAGGGGGAGGAAACAAAAGAACTTTGGGAGCGAATGGGAGTCAAGACTGAGATGGAGTGGAGAGAGACCTACACTTCCCTCAGAGCTCAGACGGGTTCCAGTTCTAGTCAAACCACAGTTTTCTACTTCACCAGTCTCAACGGGGTTTTAGAGGCGAGGCCGCTACTCAGCCCAAAGCGAAAGGTCAACGCGGTACAGTCCTTTCCAGTTCTCCAGGAAGAGTTGTACAACGTGCGTCAACCAGGTAAATTACAACTTTTTCCCTTGCCTGGCATATTTTTTAAAATTTTTGTTGTCAAATCTTATTAACAATCTTTACCCATTTTGTAGCCATATTTCTGGTGATCCAAGGATCTGACGCCTGGTTGTGGCATGGGTGGTTCCCACGAGGAGATGAGGAAAACGAAAACACTTCCACTGGTAAGCTGCATTGTTTATTCAAAATGTACAATACCTCAACTTTACGAGTGCGTTTTATAGGTTCCGGGGAATATCGATGGGCTGCAGAACGGAAAGCCGCACTGGAGACTGGAGTTGAAATGGTGAAGCGGATTAATGGGAGGGGCCATTTAGTATATGCGGGATTGGAGCCGCCCCTTTTCCGGTGTCTGTTTCCCTATTGGTCAGTTCATCAGGAAGCCAGGGAAGCCAATCTTTCAGAAGGAAAACCAATGCATGGTGCTCTCTCTTACTCGGCTGCACTGGAAACATTCAGGAAAACGAAGTACACGCTCGAAGAACTCCAGGAACGCCCAGAAGGTGTGGATCTGCTGAGGCTGGAAAATTATCTGAGTGATTCCGAATTTGAAGTAAGGACTTTCCCAAGAGAAAAATATACATGCCCATAAAACCTTGTTTTCCTTTTTAATTAGAATCTTCTGAAAATGAGCCGACAGGATTTCAGTAAATTGCAACAATGGAGGAAGGCTGAAATCAAGAAACAAGTTGGCCTGTTCTAGATGTAAGAAAAACAGAAACGTACCATTTTTATATTTCGCAGCCCTATTAACGTTGTACCATAATGGCAAATTAAATCACACTTGTGTCTCAAACGCGATAAAGCTAAATAATCCCGAAAAACGCTAACTCGCAATAAAATAATTTCATGAGGAACGCAGCGATTTCAGAAGAATGGGTGATCGTTTTTGCTATCCTTCACCAAGTCATCCATCGGCTGGACTACCTAGTAATAGAAAATTTTAGTCTCATTAGATTTTCTTTTCCTTTGGAATAGCATAGAATTCTGTTTTTTATTTACATCCCAATGTTCTGCAATTTTTCCATCCTGTACTCGGAAGATATCAACAATGGCCAAGGATTTCCCAGGGTGGAAGGGATCCGGATGCTTAACATGAAGCCAAACAAGATCACCATCGGCGCAACTTCTCCTCACGTCCATCTTCTTCTTTGGACCCGTTGCCCAAACCGTACGAAGTGCAGTTTTAATGGCTTCGATCCCATCCTCACAGTGTGCATTGTGAGCGATGAAATTTTCAGCGAAATACTTGTGGGTAGCCTCTATGTCTTTATCACCAAAACACGTCTGGTAGGCTGTGAGAACCAATTCCTTGTTTCTGGCTTCGATTTCTTTTTGGGCTGCTGCCATGTTCAACCTTTATAAAGATGACAATTTGATTAGAATAAGTCATGTAACCATTAAATATTCAGATTACCTCACACCTTTTGTTCAATGTTCCCTGCCAACGAATTTGTCTAAAAATGTGAGATGGTTGCTACAAGGATTTTCACGACTGTTCAAAACAGTCTCCGAAAAGGGGAAATTATAACTCTCATTCCTGACAGTCAAGTATAATGTACTGTGGTTTCATTGAAGCACTTAGCAAAAGGGTTGGGCCTTGACATCATCAGCAAATGTTAAGGACTTGATAAGAAGCGTTCTGTTGTGATCTAATGGAGCAGCCTTTTTTGCCAAAAAAATTTCAAGTGGAATTGTTTATGAAACACCAAGGATTTCATACACTCCGGAGCGGGTACATTTCAAATTCTTTGAGCTGTTAAATGCCCTGATACACTCCTCCACACTCGAATCTTGTCTTTTCCAGTGTTCCACGTTGTTACTATGCAAAACAGCGTCGATTTATACTTTCAGAGATTTATTTCCAATTGATTTTGGATTCATAATGGGTTAAGCACAAGTACAAAATTTCACCGTTTAGAAAAATGGATGATCGTTTTTGCTATCCTTGACCAAGTCGTCCATTGGCTGGATTACCTATTCACATTTCAAATGCAAATTAATTTTTTGTTTTGAATCTAGAAGGAGCGTGTTTCCTATTCTTTTACTTACATCCCAATGCTCAATGATTTTCCCATTTTCTACTTTGTAAATGTCAACAATTGCGAGCCACTTTCCTGGATTATCTGGATCTGGGAACTTGACATGGATCCAAACTAGGTCACCCTCAGCAGCAGCCCTGCAAATGAATAAGACGAGACACATGATGAGACAAGAAAAACCAAGAAAAACTGAATAAGATCTGTTAGAATTTATCTCATCTTTTAATGAAGATACCTTCTGACGTCCATTGTTTTCTTTGGCCCAGTAGCCCACTCTGCAATTGTCTCTTTGAGCCCTCCTAACCCATCTTGACAGAGAGGATTGTGGTCAATGTATTTTGGATCAAAATATTTATCTACTGCCGACACATCTTGATCTCCAAAGCACGCCTGGTGAAGGAAAGGACAATGAGCATTAAAAATTAGTGACAACGGTAAGCGACGATGCAGAATTTCCTTCAACCTACCTGATAAGCGGCGAGAACCAAGTCCTTATTCTTGATCTCTGTTTCTCTCTGTGCATCCGCCATTTTATCAACCTAGGATAACGGAAACATACAAATCAAGTCATGGTATCTCGAGAACAAACATTTTTTAATTCGAACTTAAAAGTAAATGAGAAAAGATAAATACCTGGGCTGTTATTTCCGCAGATCTCTTGAGTAGCTCTTCCGTACACAGTGGCTGTGGTTCCACGAATGAATTCCTAAACTTTTTGCTACTCGTTTTATGGATGTGGGTGTGGAGCTGGATCTGGAGGGTGTATTCTTAACTCCAATTTTTTTGTCAAATGCCCTTGATCTGGTGATTTACGGTACTGTGGGACGGAAAATGTTGACAATTAATTGAATTCGTTGATACCCTCAATTTACAAAGTTTTATTTCTTTTCTCTATGAAATCCAAAATTAAGAATAATCGGAACGCCCTCGATTACTTCTCAGGTTATGAATATGCAATTTTTTCCAGGTTCATTTCTATAAACCTGTTTCCAGCATCTTCAATTTTTTGTATTCTTAGAAGGGAATACTGATCGAATCATACGCTAATAAAGTAGGAAATTCGACGAATTCGCATATTTCATTTCCAAAGAATTTTTCTCTGCAAGACATCACCATTTGGTCTTTTCCTGTTTTCAAGAAGATTGATAGTGAACGGAAGACGCTTCTGCTTTCTGTCTTCTCGTTTCATCCTAAATTCTTGAAACCAAAGCATGGTTCCGGAGCCCAGAATCCTAAACCGCGTTTCTTTTCCCTTTCTGATAGCGTTTCCAAGCACTTTCCATGGAAATGTCGTTTAATTTTCGAAAAATACTCCGTTTTGGAATGATTAGTCTGCCTTTATTAGCGAATCGAATTGATTTAATTTTCATATTCATTGCACTTTATTTAGCTCCTTCCTGGATGTACTTCTGGGAAACGGGCGAGAGCGACTGAAGGATGGTGTTTGAGCTGTAGTGTCCAAAAAGCGTATTCAATATCCCAACACCGTAGCCGGTTGCTCGTTCGGACTGAAATTTTAACAAAACAAACATGATAACCTGAACGCCACCATCGTAAACTATAAAAACGTCGCGTTTACAACCCATTACGTTTCAAGCTCTTAAGACACAACGGGTCTTGTAAAAAATTATTTCATACCAAGGAAACGGGTGAAGCCATGTCAATGTGCATAAAGAGCCCTGGAAAGTCGAATCCAATGTGTGACATGATGAAGAGTCCGGCACAAGATGCCAAAGCATTGCAACGGTCCTTGAAAAATTGGGAAGGGGGAGCAGTGAATTAAGTGGACGCTTTAAAATTAACAACTTGTGATTCGAATGACAGTGCTTACGGAGGCAGAATTCTTCATGTCGGCCACTGGTGAGTTGAATTCGGAAAAGTGTAATTCCGGGGCGAAAACGATCGGATATGCGAGTTCGCCAGAAATACTGCCAGCTTTTCGAGCAAATCCTTCCCATTCTTCGGAATTGGTCAGAATAGCCGCGTGGTATTTTCCAGTAGCGATTCCCTGTGAACAAAATTTTAATTTGTAAAATTGGAGTAAAATCCTACAACGACAGCTTGACTTGGGCTGAAATAAAACGCTTCCCATACCTGGGCTCCAGTTAGGGTAGCCATGTCCACAATAATGCAAGCTCCAAGATCCTTCTTGGCATAAGCAACTCCATCACCAAGGACTAAACGCCCTTCTGCGTCCGTGTTGTTGACCTCTACCGACCTTGATACAAAAACTTAGGTCAATCCTTGTCCCAATCCTACCTAGCTACTTTTCAATTTCGACCCAACTGCATCTTACTTTCCAGAATACATTTGTATGACATCATCGGGCCTAGTGGACAGTGGACCAACGGAGTTTTCGGCCAGGCAGAGCACAGCGTGTAGATTTTGCTTGAAACCTGCTTTGACGGCGACGTAGAACGCGTTCAAAATTCCAGCAGCACCGCCGCAGTCCCCCTTCATGGAAGGCATTCCGGTCTGGAAATTCAACCAATAGATAATGAATGCGTTATTACTGCCAGAAATTGGTCATAGGATTTTTACCTTAGATTTGATGGAAAGTCCACCAGTATCTAAAAATGCAAGATGATATTTTATCTCAAATTTTAAAGTTATTTTTCCAGATTTTTTAACAGTACACACCGTAAACGATACCCTTCCCCACCCATGCAACGGTTTCAGTCGCTCCGTCTGGTGTGTGTGACAGAATTACCATGGCGGGCGGATGCGTCTATGAAAACCAGAATGACAAGTTGAAACGCACCGATTAACTTCACCAAGTAGTTAAAAGTTGCCGCAGTTTCCTCACCGCTGCCTTCCCAACACTGTAAATCCCACCGAAGCCACCATCCCGTAACTCCTCATCCCGAATTATCTTTGGCGTAATTCCTAACAGTTTTCCAATTTCTTTAATTTCCTGAAAATTGGTTAACAGATGAGTTATATGAGGCACAGGATCATATCGGTCTCTGTCTTACCTCGATGAATTGGTCCGTGTGCATTTCATTGCATGGCATGTCAACTATTTTGGCAGTGTTACGAATGGCAAAAGCAGCATTCTGGATTAAGTCCAGATCACTCGCGGAGAGCTCTTCTTGTCCAACTTTTAATTCTCCAGTTTTTGGGCATTTCGTAACCAAGATGAGTTCCACGGTGACCGTTGATTCGTCTTTGGTCAGAGATGAGGCCTTGCGGGAATACAATGGAAAGGAACGGGCCACGGCGCAACCGGAAGCAAATGCATCTTTTTTCTCACAGAAAATCTGTCCAATGAAAATGATTATTTTTGAAACTGGTTCAACGATTGCCTCCTTTCTTGTGACCAGTGACTACTCACCACAACGTACTCGTTTACCAAATTGGCTGCACCCTTGACAATTTTGGTTATGGAATGTGCCTGTGACGTCGTATTGGTTGGACTGCAATTCCTTGGAAGCGCAACGATAGTGGCCAAATTCAAGTACAAAGGGCAGGAGTCAGTCGGTGAGGGATGAAGACTGATGATGGCAGAATCGAAAGTCTGGAAATGAAATCATGAACTTAAGTCATAATTCTTGAATGCTTGGATTTATCCATGTCGATACTCCATGAAACTTGCCTCTTCAGTGACGCGTGTTCCAAATTTTGTTTGAATGAACCCATAAGGAACTGCTTTGAGATGGTCCAAGTTTCCAATGATAGTTACAGGAGCTTCCCTCGGATCGGATTTCTCCAGTTGACTTTTGTACTTTAGATTGACCCCCATTCCAGCAAAATCTGGGGTCTGTAGGCTGTAAAATCCTCTCCGACCTTCCGTATCTATATAAATCATATGTGAAAAATTAGCACGTCGTATTTAAAACCTCCTAAAAACTGTTAACAGTACACAGTCATTTCTGGAGTTTTGAAGTTACTTGTTGCACAGCTACTTCTAATAAGCAAGTCACGCGTAACAAAAGATGAAAACTCGGAGCTTACAAAATGTTTTGTTCCTGGAGAAAGCAACGCTACTCCTGGACAAAAGATTCAGGAGCCGCATGCCATTTAATTACACAGCGATGATCCGCCCTCCATAAAAATAAAAAGTGTCTTAGCAAATAAACGTAAAAATAAAAAGATATATTAACATAATTAAATAGGAAGCAATCCAACTGGAAAGAATAGAAAGCGCTATGACATGACAGGTCAAAGGTTAACTCCATATACCTACGCCTACTCGTATTACTAGAACTGCTACACAGAAGATCAAACTTATGTGAATCAGTTTTGTAATTCAGAGCACAGTTGATAATCCTTACCTATCCTTTCCTTATACGCCTCAGTTGGGGTATCTTGCTGGAGAAGAGAGCTGGAAGGAGAATAGCGCTGATTTATACCACCGGTGCACTGGAATTTGGACTTGGCGTTGTTTTTGTAGTCAAGTCGGCAATTTCCATGTGATCTGCCAGCCGTGATGTGACAACAGAAGAACACAAAGTTCTCGATCCAGTTCAGCTTTTCTCCCAAGCGTTGATGCGTTACTGATTCAATATCACAGATGGAGGTACTGGATGGAGTATCATTGGTGTTGGAACGCTTGAGGAACTTTACTTTAATTGTTCATGAATTATGCCAAAGGTAACTGACGCTTGAAGCGATCAATGGAAACTTGGTGGATTTTGACTTTGAAACCAAGCTACCAAAAGATCTTTCTGGAAATCTGGAAAATGTTTGGAAACTGGAAGCTTTTTTAGTTGGCTGCTCCTCCTCTCTTTACATTCCGATTTCATATTTGGATCAAAATGTCCAGGATTTCTGTTTCAAGAATGCAGTTAATCGGTGGGTTCAAGTTCCCTTAGTGGCCCTAGCATATAATTTTCATTGTATGTCCGTGAATCACCACCTGCTCCTTCCATGACCCAAAGTAATTATGACCCCAAAGACTCCCTACTTGATAAAGCGCCCTTCTCCTTGCTCCTTCCTTCCAATTTCCTTCTGACATGAGAGACATGCAGTCTGCTGGTCTTGATTTCCCAACTTCATCAAATGTAGGCGGATCCAGAAAACAATGCCCGAGATTCCATGGCATGGGGAAATGCCATTCTAGCAGCCTATCAAAATTCAGATGTACTTTCTACTTAGATACAAAAAAGTATAATTGGTCTTTTTTGGAATTCCTCAGAGATCATCCTTCACCTTCCAACTTTTTCTGGGAGTCGCACC